>VKOC01021120.1:0-16021 GCA_009364415.1 Spea multiplicata | reverse complement strand
TTCCTATTGAAGAACAGCTAACATCTGGCTGCAGCGTTTTTCACTAAAAAAACGCCAGGTGGCGCTATTGGCGTTTTTATGGGCGTTTTTAGCAGAAAAACACCAAGTGGAAACCTAGCCTTATTCTGGCTTCTTGGAGTACTTTTGCAAAAGGGCGGAGCAATGATGTGCATCCCACAGAGACAGCTTCTCTCTCACTTCTCCAATTCGGCGAAAGGCTAAGTGAGAAAGTTCTCCAAAAGGCTTGTTCACAGTGTACATCATACATTAACATGCATTCACTGTAACATTATACACTCACACCATAAGCACACACACTAACATATGCTCACACATATGCACACTAAAACCATACTCTAACACAATACACTAACACACACCGATACACATACATCTCTCTTACTTACTTTGTGTTCATCCTGTCTTCAGTGTAGCTCACACTGCCAGGCGTGCTTATTGGATCTACCCTTTTGTCTGCTACCAGCAGTTTTTATACTTTATACGCCTCCTACTCTGCTACTTATGGTGAGATGTATCTATTTTGTTTAATATAGATATATTCAAACATTCAGCTTTTATCTCATTTGTGAAGTGTGTTTCTATCACTGTGTGTTCTTACTCTCCTGCTGTCTGGACTCCAACATCCAGTAAGGGCTGAGATTTGACAAGCCTGACAGCAAGCTGCCGCACCACTACAGTTTGGTCACATAACGTGGCTTCATGTGACCACTGAGGGCACCTCTGCTTTACAACATCACCTACAATGTGTTTTTTATGTCCTCTTACTAAATGTGAGTTCTGAATACATATAAAATGCTTGCCATGTAGTAATTCACAGGGTGACATGCCCAAGGCACTTATATTGTTTATCTCGTGATAGTGGTCTGGGTGGAAGTATGAGATTAGAAAATCCGTATGATTGTGTTGCAACATCAGATTGTGTTGCAGCATCATGTTATTATTATTATTATTATTATCTTTTAGTTATATAGCGCCGACAGTTTACGCAGCGCTTAATACAATACATAAATTCAAGGGATATGACAAGACAAGAATTGACAGACCAAGACAAACCGATACATTTGGTGGAGAGAGCCCTGCTTGCAAGCTTACAATCATGTTCACTAATATCATGTCTTGGGTGAGGCAGGTCTGGGGGGGTTAAGTATATGATGCATGTCTGCAGCAAGTAAAACTGATATCATTCAGTTTACTCAAGAATGTTGGACAATGTGAGACAGTGGCATTGTTTACTCAGGGTCCATGAGATGGACAAGGTTAGGTGACAAGTAACATGCTGGTCAGGACTGTGTATATAGAGCAATAGCATGTAACATGCATGGAGTGCTTGGTCATAAGGAAGAAGAAAAGAGATAAAGAGGCTAAAATTATTTGTATGTTATTTTAATGAGGGGCTTATATGTTTTGTTTATACATTGGGGAAACGGGCCTTAAGCTGCATCTCAGAGAGAACCTGCACAGAAGCTCTATCAAAAACCATGAGGAAGACAAATATTGCACCCCGCTGTGTGTATATATATATATATATATAATCAAATTCATTAAAGTTTAATTAAAATACAATCTCATGTTTATTTATTTTACAGTAGCAACAAAACTTAATTTACCACTCATAGTGCTGTGTTTTATTCTAAAATTATCTCAAGACATGCATCTGGGCTTAGTTGTCAGATTTTATCAGTGTACAGGTCTGCACTACTTAATACCTGAAATACTGCACCTCAGAGAGAAGCCTGAGTGCACCACTGGCAGTATTACAGACCTTTCACATGATGTTGAGATATTTAGTTGCCATCACATTGGCACTTACTTTAAACCTGCTTTTCTGCCAGTGTAGAGTGGTATATCAGGGGCCTCATCTTTGGGGTCTCAGTGGAGACATCCCAAGAGCAAATCAACTAGAAAATCAAGGCACAAAACAGAGAAGTTTTAAAGATTTGAAGAGCAGTCTAGCAATTGAACATTACCTTCAGTTAATGCAAGTCAATAACCAGTAACAGAAAACTTGGTGATATATAAAACGGGACCTGATGCATAACTGTGCAATTCTCTTACTCTCCCTATACCATGTCTCCTGTAGCTTAATTGCGACATTTTTGTCTTTACAATATTGGTGAATTGGTTATTTATTTCAATATTTTTTCAGTAATACTTGTTCCATTTGTCAATACAGACTCTTAATTTTTGTAGAATATTTTGACATGTTAAAAAATAAATTAAAATAATACAAACCAATGAATTTCCCTTAGGATATATAAGCACATCCAGGCTATTTAGCAAAGACAAAAAAACTCCCTGGCCTCTCCTTTTCCATGTTTTGTGGTGTCCACAAACTAGAGGTTTTGCTGGTAGCATAAGTGTGCAACTGTTTTAAGCACTTAAGGACAGAGCAAGTATTGCTGTTTTGAATTTTTTTTAAAACCTGTAATCATGCACCCATGTCCTATTTGGGATATGTTTGAAGCAATTTAGGGTATTTCAAATGGTGGTATTTTAACACTTTTCATGCACTAATTTTACCTCCGCCTTTACCAAAGTTTGTGGTAGTTATTTTTTGTGGGGGGGTTTTCCACACAAATTGTACTTCAGGTATTAATTTACAACTTCAGGTATATGTCACTTACAAACAACACCCCAATATGTGTTCAGCAACCCATGCATGGGTTTGTCAGGTTGTCCAAGGGCTAAAAGGCCTGCTTTGTTTATCTTTTGAATTTTGCCATTAGGTCATCATGTGTCCATTCCCTATTTGGGGCATCTTTGAACCCAACCAATTAAATTTACCCTGTCAAACCATATATTTTTGAAATCTAGACAAAATACAGCACTGGTCTCACATCTTAGTGCTTACATGAGGTGTTTAGAAACAAATGATCAAGCTGTGTTTCTGCCAAATACAAAGCCTTCATAGAAGTAATCTATAAATCCATAGCAACTGATGTAATACATAGGCGTTTGATTTTGTTTTTTGAAGTGTATCATTCATTCATGTCACTATCGGTATTAGGTAACTGCTTTACTGACCTTACCATGTGCTTAGTGTGGCCACTCTGCTCCTTGTATAAAGGAGAATCAATAAGCTTCTATAACCTGATATAGACTGTACATTGTAGCTTTTCTTTTCACAACCTCAGCATTCCTATTTTTCCCAGAGGCTGAAGATTCACACATTAGCAGTAGACTAACTGGGTGTATTATCATACAAGTATGCCAGAATTTATAAAATCATATGACACTATAACTCATATTATAGCTGAATGGTCACTTTACATTTTCATGGTGTATTGCAAATGGGGTTTATTTTCAGGACCAGGAATTCTTACACTACAGGGCGAAAGCAATTTCTTTAAATGTAATTTTCCCAATTAGTGCACCATTTTTTCATACGCGCATTTATGTTTTTTGCCATTTTCTCTCTATATAACACACTTCTATTGCTTTAGTTTCAACTCTGAGGGATGTAAGTTCATGTCTCTTGATATTGTTAGCTTAAATTAATACAGCATGTTTTCATTAATGGTAGCCTATTGTGCCAATGATTGAATCCAAGTAATAGTAATAATTGGTTATTGTATTTTGCTCGCCTTAAGGGGCAATAAACTAGTTAGAAAATCTAATTTTAATTTGATAATACAACCTCCATTCTAACAATAAATGCAGCTGTTTTTAATTTTTTTATCTCTACCTAATTCTATGTAACAAATTCCACGCTAATTAACACCAATTAAAAGAGTCAAGTACAAGCGTCCGGTCACTGTTAAAAAAACCCAAATAAATAACAGTGGTTTTAAAAAAATGTAGCATAGTCCTCTATCTCTTCCCAATTTAGGATCATAGTGGCAGAAAAGAGGCAGAGAAGAGAGACGGTGGCAATGTTTAAAAACATTGTGTTTGATCAGAGATTGTTCCTGTGATGATGTGAATCATTTTAGAAAGGATCACACATGTGAAAATAGAGGGGATTGGTTGCAGACAGACTGCTCTAGTCGTGGAGCAGTAAGCAACAGCCTTCCCCCGATGTTCCAGCGTGCACTGCAATACAGGGGCAATTTTAAGCTATGACATACCAGGTAGGACCATTTTTGTGAAAAATCTGGTACGTCATCTGTCACAAAAGAGTGTTTTCAAGGTTTTAATATTACAAATTCAGGATTTTCTTTCAGTATAAACCTAGTCTACATAGTTGCCTTGGATATCAGGGATATATGATTATCTAAAGAGGCCAAATAAGCCTTATTCTTCCTCTAAATAATTGATAACATAAATGGCAGCACCATATAATTCATTTAACAACTATTCACTTTTGAGATGAAATGGTTTTGTACACAGCAAAATAAATGGCTCGAAATTTTTCTGTATGCATTGAGAAACTGTTCGGAAATTGTTTCAAAGCTGCCACCCACTGTTAAACTGGTAGACTACATCCTCCAATGCTGACATTATACATACTGTGGTTATTAGTTATATTTTTGTTGGTGTTGCTGTTATCAAATTAAACTTAAATCATTAGTCGTTTATGTAAGCTTCTAAAAATAACTGAAACTGTAATGAATTTTTAACAAGCCAAAACAGGATATGGGGTGAGTGAATTCGGCCCATCAACACTCTGCCCAATTTCTGAAGACTTTAGACCGTGGCTCAATACATACATTAGCCTAAATGCCTATCCCATACTTGCTTAAACTCCTTCTCTATATTACTCTCTAACACTTCTGCTGGAAGGCTATTTCACACATTCACTACCCTGTCAGTAAAGTGCTATTTCCTGATATTACTTTTAAACATTTGGCTGTAGTTTAAGACTGTGTCTTCTTGCTTCATCAAGTTTTACACTGGAGTTTAAATGTAACAACCTTCTGTAGAATTAAATCTTATAAATTATGACCTTATAATAGGTCTTAAGTTCCTTTTTCTAAATATTTATATTTAGAATTATAGTAATTAACCAAGCAGCGTCAGTACTTTGGCACTTCAATATCCCTCTTTTGATTTTAAGCATGCACACATTTCCAGAACTGCTACAGTAATGAACTGTATAATTTATAATAAGTAGTTGTAGTATTAAAAATAAATATTACGATATAATCAGTAATATGCTTGTTCTTTAGTATGATATCTGCAGGGTCGTCTTTAACACGGGGCAAAAAGAGCAACTGCCTTGGGCCCAATCATTCCTGTGGGGCCCACAGCAGCTGCCCCTTCATCCCGCAGCAACCTTGGTCAAAGGGGTCGCAACTGCGACTGGGCCCACCACTTTGCAATGTGTATGAACAACTATGTGTGAATGAGTGACTGAATGAATATGTATGTGATAGCATGATTGCAATCTGGGTGCCAGTGCTGCAACCTGTGATCTATGTCTGCAATTTAGGATTTTCATGCATTATTTTTTTGATATATACCTTCAATGACAAGTTTCATGAAGGATGCAGGATTTGATCTATACCTGCAAAGCTTTGTTTTCATGTGTTGGCGCCAGCTTGCTACCAGATCCCAGGTCCCGGCGTCATCACGGTCGGCTGATTCTTCAATCTCCACATCCACGCGAGGAGCTGGGGAAGATGGGGACGGAGCGGCGTTGGCTTCCCAGAGAGGGGCGCCGCTCCGGCACCTACTTCTCCTTCCATCTGTGTGCAGGGGGAGGAGGAAGGCGTGAGAGAGGCTAGTACTAGAGGGGCGGCGCTTCCAACGTCACGGCTATGATCCCTATAAAAGCCCTAAGCTCCCTTACGGCAGCGCTCAGATACTCTGAGACGCTCTGTGTGCTACATAGCGTCCCAAGTGCTGTGCTCCTGTCCATATTCTGTACCTGAACCTGTATCTGTACCTATACTAGAACCTGACCTTGGCTTGTACCCTGACCACCCTACTTTGTCTTGCTGCCTGAACCTGACCCTGGACTTTTTCCTGTTAACGCTATTTTGAACTCTACCTGTTCTGCTTCTCCGTTCCTGCATATCGGGCTCCTTCTCCTAACAGAACACAGATACCTAGTGGTGTCTGACATCATGTGTTGTTTATTTCATCTATACCGGAACTATTTGAGGGAGGAAAAGAGAGGTGTGGTACAGGGAAGGAGGGGACAAGGTGACTCGGGGGTGATGACGGGAGTGGGGGCATAATGGGGATAGCACACAGGGTGACTGAACACCTATAGCTGGCCCTAACAATGACTTGCACTCTTTTTCAGGTCACTCGCTGGACCCCCACCATTCATTTACTCTGCAATCTGCATAGTATTGTGTTCCTCTGTCCTGCGTGTAGAGGGAGGATAGACTGCACTGACTCGCCTCCTAATCTTTTATAGTAGTTTTTTGGTGTTGGAGTGGAAGGTGTTCTTACATGCCAGGGAGTGTGGGGTGGGTTGCCCAAGCAAATGCCAGGGTCCAATCTATGTTAAAGATGGCCCTAGATATCTGGATGGTTCTGTAAAGTTATTAGTTATTATAACTGGGATTATTCAGATTTGTATATTGGATGTATTATTTTATTTTCTTGGGGGAGGTCCGGGCAAGATATATCCTTAAAGCTGTTTTTAAACTAAAACTGTCATCATGCTGTACAAGACAAATAGTTGTTAGGTGTCATGAGAGTTGTAGTTCAGTGCCGTTTCAAAGGTTTCATGTTACCTAGTACTTTAGAATTTTGGTTATATTGTACATAATTCAACACCTGGAATTAAATCATTCTGCTCTCATTTAATAGGTAAATATAAGCCTATTGACTAATAACTCCAGTCACCTAATGCTATCCACAAAAACTGTTAATGTTGAATGTGTCCTTAAGGTTAACAGCAGGTTACATGTTTATGTATCTGAGTACACGTAATAGGTGAGAAAAACATAATTAATAAATGTTGCCTTCTGTTTGTACTCAGTTCTAGCAAGATGCCGAGGCTTGACAGTGACTCTCAGGTTAATTTGTCTCAGAATTTCATGCAGCTCCTAGTCAAGCTGTTTTGAGTATTGCTGGCTTAAGCAGAAAACCCCGTGATGTCAACTCAGTGGATAGAATAGATCATTGAAAAGATACTATAGCTGACCTATCCTTGGCTTTTTTATGGTTGTTGTCTTATAAATAATGCACTATGCTTTGTTCTAAACATAACAGTAACAGTAAGAAAGTTTTCCTTTTCCAAACATTTTTGGAAAAATGTTTTTTCCATTAATAAACCGCAAATGAGATCTGTCTCTGAATCCCACACCTGCTTTAGATCTACATCATTCAGGGGATGAATAGGCAGCAAAGGGCCAATAATTCGGCCCGTACTCAATGTCATGGAACATTTGACACTAATTATTACAGTAAGTACTGCAGCAATGTACTAGTACCAAATACCAGACTCTTTGCAGATTGTTTAACCCTGCCTGTGCCATGCATTGTAATAACATTTGCATTTAAATACAATAATTAATTGTACCCAGTTTCTCTCTGGCATATAGCATGAAATAACTTCTTTAACCGCACCTATGGAATGTTGTTTTCCATATTCTGCATTTAATTTCAATCATATTTCACTCAGAAGTGCTTTTCAGGGGCAGATTTTCCATCATGCAAATTATCTCTACATTTGCAACCCTACTTTAGCTGTTCCTCGGCATACAGAGCAAATGTGCTTAGGGGCAACTCCATCAGTCCCAGATAAGCAATTTTCTATTTACCTTTGGCTACGTTTTGTGAATTTACAGCATATAACCCTTTATAAAATGTATATAAGATTGCGAATAATTATTTGTGTCTATTCACTATGAGACATACAACTTGAAAAAACCTTTTGGGTGGGCTGAATAAAATATAAAAACATGTAAGAAGGTAGTGGGGACAGCCTGGCAGGGGATTGTTGGTCCCCCCCTGGGCCCCCAAAGGAAGGACAATAACCCCCTTAATGAGTGGCTGAGCAGGTCATAATGGACAGCCACAGACCTATGTCCATCTGGTCACACCCAATGGATGGTTGCACCGCTAGCTGGACACTTCTCATTTCTCCCTTATCACATTTGCTAATATTGAGAAGGCCCGTATCCAATTCCAGCAGGTCTCCTATACCTATACTGTTCCCTCTCTTTTTTCTACTGACCACTGCTTAGGTGGAAGAGGTGCCTCCTGCTCTAGAAAAATGCAGAATATCCCCACAAAAAACCCTTTCAAATCTCTTCTTTAATTCTTCAAATTATTTCTTTAAATTTAGGCCCAACAGACCCGACCAGCACACATAATCCACCCCTAGGCCACGTCAGGCTCAACCAGCAGCTCACACATGGCTGCCCCAATGGTGGCTGTCCCAGGGCTTCCCGATGCCTCCCGAGACAAAACCACCTTCTCTATCATGACTGCCCCCTCCACAGGCAGTGCTGCCACTGCCCTCACCCTGCAACCCTTGCAAAACAAATCCCCTGCCACCGAACTGGAGGGAGACCCCATAAACACCAAGCCTGCTGAAACCAGGGAGATGCACTCACCTTCTAGCAACCGGCAGCCTTTCTGCAACACAGTCACAACCGCCATGTTGCTAGTATATCTCTATAGCTGTAGCTCAACTAAATTGATAATAATAAATTAGGATGTGCAAGTAGAGTGTAAGAAGAATGAATGTGCGAGTAGAGAATCTTATGACAAGACACGGAGGTGAGTATTGCTTAACGCTTTCTATACTGGACAAAAACGCAGCAAGAAAAATCAATAAAGATATACAGGGGAAAAAATACGACATGTGACCCCAACAGCCAGTCCCTCAACAGGATACTCTTTAAGTCCAGACTCCTCCTCCAAAACATCCTCTTTCTTTGCTGCTCACTGGATCAGATAAGTAGCATCCAGTGATTTTCTCAGAATGTCTTGTTTTTATATTTTATATATTTTCCTAGTGTAATTGTTCGATTTGTTCCCTCAAATTACCCCTTTATTTCCCCCGTATACATTTCATTGTAGCGCTATTTTCCTGTGCTCTTTTGGTTTGTTGGGGGGATTTGGGTGTACAAAAAGCAGTTTATACTGCTTTTTGTGCCCACTATGTAGGAGGTGAGAGTAGGTTCTCACCCTATTGAGAGTGTGCCTTGACGTGGCGGGTGAGCTTAATTATGCTTTGGCCAATTCATATAACCAAAACCTCTCATTTATATTATGTTTATATTTTTGTTGCCAACTTTATTAGGGTAAGAAGCGCAGACAGTTTTTGTTTTTTGTATACATTGTACAGCCAATACACTGTTTTTGCAGCATGCTTACACCTGTTTGGTAGGCCTCGTATTATACATTTGTATTATTTGAGCCTGTGACTAGCTTAGCGCACCGACATTTTTTCTTTTCCCTGTTTGCACATATTTGAGGTTGTTGGCTCCTCATCAGTCTGGTTGCAGCTTGCTGTCCAGGGGTTAATAGGGAGGAGGTTTAATTGCACCTCCCCCAACACATTAATAAGGTTTTGGTAGCAGTATAAACTGCTTTTTGTGCCCACTATGTAGGAGGTGAGAGTAGGTTCTCACCCTATTGAGAGTGTGCCTTGACGTGGCGGGTGAGCTTAATTATACTTTGGCCAATTCATATAACCAAAACCTCTCATTTATATTATGTTTATATATTTGTTGCCAACTTTATTAGGGTAAGAAGCGCAGACAGTTTTTGTTTTTTGTATACATGTACATGCCACCCAAGATAGTGATACTTACACGCAAACGAGCCTATCCATGCCAGGCAGAATGGGCAAGGCGGTGAAAATGTGCCAAGGCACTCACGGAGGATTCTGATTTGGAGCTTGACTCCGCTGAGAAGGTTTGGCCAGTGTCGGACGTTACTTCTTATTCAGATGAGGAATTGGACGAGGAACCTTTACATTCCTCTGAATTTGGTTCCACCAATCTAGAGGACCAGAAGGTCTCTCGTATCTCCCCGACCACAGAGGGCGAATCTCTCTTCGACCTGGAGGACCTCCATCTTCCAAGATCGGCTGAATGGGTACTGGCAGATCATATCGGCCAATACCTTGAAAAGTGGATCATGCGGCCACTCAGTAAGACCGCCAGACAAAAACTACGGGCAGAATGTCCAAGACCAATTGTGCCTTACAAAGTCAGTGAGACTCCTGTTGTGGATCCTAAGATGGTCCAATATCTAGCCAGGTTGGGTTGGAACCCCAGGTATGGCTTAGAGGCAGCCCTTAAATCTTGTCAGGACAAACACTTGGATGTTCCTTTGACCAAATTGTTTGAATTGGCGGCTATCACCAAAGAGAGAGAGGGAAAGCGGTTGATCCAGATACCCTTCTAGTGTATATGCATAGAGGGAAATGTCAACACGTCTTTTTGTATAGAACGGCGTAAAGCCATTCTTCTAAAGGTGGAACCTATATTGGTCAATCTTGCTTTGACGGAACCAGGCAAAGATGCTCAGGGCCTTTTATTTGGGGAATCCTTCATTAAGGGGCATGGTAAACTTGTCGGAGCATTCACAGCTTTAGATAAAGCCAAATCATCCATGAGGAGGGTTTTTAACCAGGGCCGGCAGATTCAGGGGCCGTCTGGCCGGCCCTAACGCCTTCAGTTCCTCGCGAACTTCCAGAGGCTCCCAAACTCAATTCCCTCCAAGCAGGATCGACAATATCAGGCAATACAATCCAGCCGCACCTTTCTTCCCTTTAAGAGCCAGACCTTGGCGTTCACAGGGATCAGGAAGAGCACATAGACAACCATATGGTGAGTACACTTATAACCATCCCTTTTTCCCGTCTTCAGGTGGAAGGTCTTCTTCGTCATTTTTTACATGTTTGGGAAAATCTCATGGCGGACATTTGGGTACTATGGCAGAAGAGTCGCAAGATCTTCTTCAGTTCTATTGGAAGAGTCAGAAGTGGCACTTTACTTGTCTTCTGTATGGGCTCTCGTCAGCCCCATGGTGTATCACCAAGTTGCTACGTCCAGTGGTAACTTGGCTTTGTACGCAAGGAGTGAGACTTATCATCTACCTGGACGATCTCCTGCTCATGGCCCAGTATCGGCAAACGTTGTTATCACACCTACAATTGACGATTTCCCTTCTTCTGGATTTGGGTTTTCTCATAAACAAGGAGAAATGCATGGAACCATCCAACAAGATGGAATTTCTGGGTTTCTTGGTAGACGCAGAGTCAGTCACTCAGTCTGCCCACTGCCAAGATTCGGGCTATTCGTAAGGAACTATCTCGGGCTCTCAATCGCCCAATCTTTTCTCTTCACTTCCTTGCTAGAATCGTGGGGTTGTTAGCATCATCAATCGAAGCGATATTTCCAGCCCCGCTACATTATCGGGCCCTTCAACGTCTGAAAATAGCTCATCTCCGCGAAAGGGACATCTTATGCAGATCTCATTTTGTTGGATGTGGAAAGAAAGGAGGAGCTATGCTGGTGGATTAAAAATATGGAGGCTTGGACCTCAACCGGAGTTTACCATAGACTTGGATGCCAGCCTGCTCTGTTGGGAGGCTCATTGCAAAGGATTCACTACGGGAGACAGATGGTCTCCAGAAGAGGCCAGACTTCATATCAATTGTCTGGAGCTTCTAGCAGGGTCGTTTACAGTTGCAGGAACATGCCAATGTCTGTATCAGGCTCAGGATGGACAACATCTCTGCAGTTCGGTACATCAACCACTTGGGGTTATCCAATCCAAAGCACTTGCGGATTTGGAGCTAGATTTTTTTAATTACTGTCTGCACAAAAACCTTACAATACAGGCAGAATACTTACCAGGTCTGCACAATGTGGTAGCCGATTGGCATTCAAGGTATCTACAGGACTACAGGGACTGGAGATTGGATCTGACAGTGTTCCTCTCTATACATTCTCTTTGGGATTTGTTATGTACAGATCTGTTCGCCTCCAGACTCAACACTCAACGCCGGAAGTACTTCAGCTGGCGCCCGGACCCTGAGGCATTGGCAGTGGATGCGTTCGCACAGGATTGGACCGGAGACATCCACTATGCGTTTCCACCATTTTCCATGATTCCACAAACCTTACTTCAGGTTTTTTGTGTGGTATCCATTGTTGGATCTTTGGTTTATTTTTACAAAATTTTACCACGTCTTAGTTTTGTTTTTCCTTATTTTACATTATTTTATTTATATCCTCATTGACTACATGATTTGCATATGTATAATTCACAGAGATTAATCCATAGATTTCCTATTCTTGCTTGTCTTTCTACAGCCTAGGATGGTTACAGGACATTTTTCATGTTCACTGTTTGAATCAAGAGTTGGATGCAAGTCCACGAAGTTCGTTTCCATCTACCTGTTGGGGTTTTTTCTTTCGCTTTTTCAAGTTCGCCGGTCAAAGAAAGAGGATGTTTCGGAGGAGGAGTCTGGACTTATAGAGTATCCTGTTGAGGGATTGGCTGTTGGGGGTCACATGTTGTATTTTTCCCCTGTATATCTTTATTGATTTTTCTTGCTGCTATTTTGTCCAGTTGAGTTAAGCAATACTCTCCTCCATGTCTTTAATAAAATCATGACTTTTCGTCAAGTAAATAGCAAAATCATGTCATTAATTAGACGTCACACACAGTTGTCCTCGGAAATGCAAGGCATTTTTTACTTTATATACACAAAAAGATTAACAGGCAATCAGTAGCAGAATGAGATTATTCATGACTTGACTTTAGGAAAAGGCTAAAATAATGAAAACTGCATCCATCCACAATAAGCCTGCCTGGGATTTTAGCAATACTATGTTGCCATAGAGACATTGAATAGTTTGGTCACACTGTAAACAGTTAAAGGGCTGCTTAACGTATATGACGGGGCTTACAGCTTGGTGAGACAAAGATTGTTCCTTTATTTCTTTCCCTCTTTCTTTTCATTTCCTTACTCTTACATCGTGTATCCCTTTCTTGCTTCTCTTCAACAAAGTGGGAATGCTTGCAACTCAAAAATGTGATTTTGCACAGAACCGTGCAATAAGATCCTACCGTCACCTAGAGGTGTATTGTACAGTGTCTAGGGCAATGTTATTCACCATGTCACTTTGTTTTCCCTCTAAACACTTTCAGACAGCACAGCTTTATTTTCTGCTACAGAAACTCTATGAAATTGGGATTTAGATTATAACTAGAAGGAAAGTGATTTATTAGCTACATTGCTTCAGAAAGCTAGCAAAATATTCAGCTCTCGAAGGCACGATTAACAGCAGCGGCATGCCTAGTGCATTTCACACCCAGCGCTGATCATTTCTTAACATTTCTCTAGAAGGCATATGTACTTGAGCATTGTGATGGAGGGGGGCACTAGTGTTGGTAGGGCCTGGATGCAGTATTTCCTTGCTGCCTCCCAGTAAATAAAACACACTCAATGTAATATCATACATTTACACATACATACACACACTTCCTCTCTCCCTCTTTACTCCAGGCTCACCCCTGACACCATTTACTGACTTGCCACACTTGTGCTAAAACCATGCACTTACAGACACACACTCTAAGATCATACACTAACACATTCACACACACACTTGCTTACTCTGTTACCCTCTCTCCCTTTTCTTCTTTCACCCTCCCCTCATCTTCCTTTCTCGCTAACCATCTACTCCTCTCCCTCTAATACTTTATTTTCTTCCTCTTTCATACTTTTTCATCCTCTCCCTCTCTCACCCTTCCTCTTACAGCTTCACCTCCTCTACCTCTCTCTTCCTCTACCTTCTTCTCTTTTTCTCACCTTCACATTCTTTCCCTCTTACACCTTACCCACCTTTTCTGTTTGCTATCACACCTTCTCATTAGACAGTAAAAGAACATCACTGCCTTTCCATGAGTACTTGTCATTAGTGCCCCAGTATCGATCAGGTATAACAATACACATACAGAAAGTGGCATACATCTGCAAAAAATAGGCTTAATGGACGTTTCCCAGTGTCATCAATTATACTTCTTTTTGAAATGAGTATCTTAATGGGCATCTGATATATATAAAGACATTTATAGTTATATCACTGTACTACCCATCTTAATGAATAAGATGAAAAAAGCTGCTCAGTCTCCCAGATATCCCGAACTAAAAATGACATCATTAATGACACACTGCATTTAACTTATATATGGCTGATGCGCATGGTCAGTGTGATTACACACTGAAAAATAATACTGAAAAATAATATGAAACAAAATTGCCACTTGCATAATGCAAATTTCCAAATTACCATTAATATTGAATTTTTTTTAGTTATGTGTTTAGGGCAAACTATACGTAGAATAAAAAAAAATAGAAAATTAAATGGGAATGCGTTTATATTTTAGAAAAACTATTTTGATAAAGGTATTATCATGTTCTATTAGCCATAATGTCAATCATTTAAAGTGATCAAACTACAGATATAGCTTTTGATTTCTTGGATTTTATTTGGATCACAAATTAATTAGTAATTATCATTACTTAGGAAAAGATAGGCAAGCTTACCAACTCAGCAATATAATGATTTGTATGCTCATGATGGCATGCGTTTCCGAAACTAGCAAGGGTTAGCATTCTTTTTTAAAATTATTCCGCATTTATTTTTGTGTCAAAACAAATCTTCTAAATAGACCGTGAGAATATTCAAATTTGGTTTAGTCTTTCAATATTTTGTCATTTTGTTTGTTATGTCTCCAATATCCACATGTTCAAAATATATTTAATCTGCAATACTTCTAAGTAATTGCCAAAAGACATACATAAATACTACTTTATCATGTGTGGGAAGTTTGATAAAAATCCCAGATTAATTTTGTAAGAGAGAACAGAGTGTAAACAAAAGCTGGAAACTGAGAAGTACATACTGTTTTCTTCCCAATTGCATTTATTGGGATAGCACAGAAATGTATATGCTTAGAAATAAGTTTAGGAATGGGCCAGACACCTGCTGAAAAATACCAGACCAGTCCATTAAATTAACTACTATATCCACTGTATTAATCTTGACAGAGACCTATGTAGTATTTGCAGCAAGAATTTAGTTGTACACCGGCAATTGTGACAGAAAATGTGATATTTACCAAAAATAGTTACAGACATTACCATAGAGGTGAGAAGAAAACAGCTATTTACTAGCAACAGAAAAACAGGTATTAAAACCCAGTTGGTCAACCCCGGACGCCATTCATCAGAGGGTGCCACACTAGCACGCAGAGGTGTCAGGGCTCCCGGAATTTCCTTTTCTCCCAATGTCTCCTTACCTTCTCCACCAAACGCCCTTTTACTTTTTCTGCAGCTATGCTTCTTCCTGTTCTTCTGTTTTCTTCCGCTTCACCTTATCCCTCATTAGGGGAATTCTCAGTGGCCCTTTTTGCAGAAGTAGTCTGAGAGGCCAGAATAATGCATACTAATTTGCTTAAAAAGAGAGCTGCACAT
Organism: Spea multiplicata; assembly: GCA_009364415.1. Lineage (NCBI taxonomy): Eukaryota > Metazoa > Chordata > Amphibia > Anura > Pelobatidae > Spea > Spea multiplicata. The sequence continues at coordinate 648 of VKOC01021120.1, read as the reverse complement.
GGGCGTAGGAACCGGGGGGGGACCGATAATGAAGAAATCCCCCCCAGAGCCGTAGGACCCCCCCAATAGAAACGCCACAAATGCAGCCCGCGAGACCTCGAGGTGCGGCCCTCGTAAGATCGGCAGCCAGGGCAACCGATCTTACGCGGTCTGCACCTCGAGCCCTGCTACTTACCTGTGGGAGGGTCTTCTGTACTGCACAGAGGAAGCGGAACCCAGCAGCGTTCACGTGACATCACATCCTGCTTCCTCTGTGCAGTACCAGAGAAAGCAGAGGGAGGCCGCGCCCCCTGCTGAAGTCTGTGAGCGGCATCGAGGAGCTGCAGTGCAGGTAAGGGGTGGGGAGGATGTTTGAATGAGTATGCGTGATTGAGGGAATGAATCTGTGAATGAATGAGTATATGAATGAATGAATTTGTTTTGATAGCATGGATGTGTAAGTGCTGGAACCTAGGCATGATGGGACTGTGATTGCTGTTAGCAATCACACTCCTATCATGCCAAGTCAGCCAGTACACGCTGAAACCTAGCTAGCTGCCCCCCCTTGTGTATTGATGCTGCCAGCAATATGGGGTTAGCAATCACACTCCTATCATGCCAAGTCATATTGTTATTTTTTTTTGTCCAGTTGTGGTGTGTTACCTACTT
>VKOC01021119.1:0-15669 GCA_009364415.1 Spea multiplicata | reverse complement strand
ATATATATATTGGCAGCAGGGTCTAATATTAAAACTGCCAGTTCAGCTGTAATTTTGAAATCATGTTTCAATCATAGTCTTTACTTCAAAGAGAAAAGAACTCATTATGTAGTTAAAAATGCATGTCTAACGCATATATGCGATGGGGCCATCACATAAATCAATAATAAAGGAGGGGCTTGCTGGGAGCATTAATACAAATAGTGGTGGCTGGAGGCGATCATACAAGGGTGTGGGGGCACCACATTAATCTGGCTGGGGCATCAATTCACAAGGGGCAAAAACACTAAGGGGGTATAAAACGACAATGCAGAGTGAAAAATCCATCCTGATGTAAATGTCTGTGACGTAGATTGTGTCCTGCTGTTTGTGTGTTTTTGGTTATCAGTGTAGCAGAGCAGTGTGTATAGGTGTTGGTGTGACAGAGCCTGTCCTGGTGCGTGTGTTAGGGTGTCCGTGTGGCAGAGCCTGTCCTGGTGTGTGTGTGTTTGGGTGTTGGTGTGGCAGAGCCTGTCCTGGTTGTGTGTGTTTGGGTGTTGGTGTGGCAGAGCCTGTCCTGGTGTGTGTGTTTGGGTGTCGGTGTCTGGGTGTCAGTGTGACAGAGGATGTGTTGGTGTGTGTGTTTGGTTATTTGTTTCCTGGCACTTAACCTACAATAGGAATTATTTAATTCATACTTATCGAGAGATAAAATGTCCTCCTGAATTTGTAGTGACTTCAGGGGACAAAACATTCAAGGCCCTGAAATCATTTAGTGGAAAAGTTAAGGTATTGTGTTATTTATGCTATAATATTTATTTTAAGGATTAGTCGCACTAAATTGTGTTTTTTGAGTGGTATGATTTAAGGGTGGAAATTATTAATGCCCCCCAGTTTGACTGTGGTATCTTGTGTGCCCCCCCATATATTGTTTCTAGAGTCGCCACTGCTTACAGTTTACAATGTATATTATCGCTTTATATTATTGCAGTGTATTATAACGCTTGCACCACTCCCCTACAAGATGGGGCAGTTAACTTACCAAGTCCCAACAGGTCAGCTCCCCCCTTCCCCGTGCCACCAGTTCTCAACACGCTGGTAATCCTGTAAAGGTGCCGAAAACCAGTCTTGCACTCGGAGGCAAAGAGGAATTGTATCTCATCTTCCCGAGTTTGGGGGAAGAAGTGCAGGATATCATGAATCTGAAGGGAAAATGGTAATCGCATATCAATGAAATGCTGATTTTGGAGGAATATAGCGTAGATCAGGGAGCTGCATCCCGTTCTATTCAGTCAACACAAACTTTTTCAATGACAAGTTAAATAATATTGTTTAGGAAACACTCAACATTCTCAACAAACGGCCTGTACAAAAAGTTACAGTGCCCCAATAAACTTTTTTTTCACCCGTGAAATATCTAGTTCTCCAACCATTTTAATATAGCTCTTCTTGAGTACGCATGTGCAATCGAAGTAGAAATTAGTGCACTGGTGGTGCAAACGTTCTTCCAACTAAAAAGGTCCTCTTTAGGCTTGCATTCAAGTAGGGTTGCAACTAACAATTATTCTCATACATCGACTAGTTGCCGAAATTTTCGATTAATCAATAAAAAAAAATAAATTTTTCATTTAATTACAATAATTTAATAAGAAACGTAGGCATGTAAAAAACAAACAGCAGAATAAAAAATTTTGATAAAAGCATTTCTTGTTTATTTTCCCAACCTGCCCCCCCCACCAGTTATGCAACATTTGAGCCTAGGCTTGCTCACACTGCTCCAGATATGCCGACTCTCTGCCCCACATGATGTCTTATAACCCATATACCACTAATATGTGCACTCCATCTTCCCCTAGGTATCGCCATATACCCCCTGATAATTCCCATAGTGCATAATTTGCAAGACTGTTCACAGACAATAAGCTTTTTATAAATAATACAGGGTTATCTTCAGTGCCCCGGATTTAGATTCCTCCTCAGTTTGCGACCCCCTTTACTCTAACTGCACCTTAAGGTTAAACTTTATTTAATTAATTTACCCAGTCGAGCATAAAATTAACCCTGAAGAGAAGACACCATCAACCACACTGCCCCTAAGATGAACCCTGAAGACCGCCATCAACCCCTAAATGATCCTGAAGAACCCCATCAACACCAACAACTGCCCCTAAGTTAACCCTGAAGACCCCATCAACCACAATTAACCCTAAACACCCCACTAACTATAACTGTCCCTAAATTTTTTTTTAGATCAATATCTCGATATTATTAGCCAATATTTAAAACAAGATAGATCATATAATACATTTTGCTTTAACAGAACCATTTTAGACAGAAAATATGGCTTAAGGCATTGCTGTGTATTTTCCTTACATTTATCCAAATGTCTGTCGTCTCTTCGTATATAACAAGTGGTGTCGCACAGTCTGGCAAGGAGTCAAACAGAAGTGGGTTATCAGGAGAACCTTCATACGGCCCGATGAATAGCGCAGGAGGGATGAGAACAATCTGCAGACGCGTTTGTGGGCGATCAAGCAAAATGGCCCAAACACTGAAATGAAGGATACTATTAGTGGAAGGAACATTTCCTAATAATTTGCAATCTCTTTTGGGAGAACCTTCCTTTCTATACTTAGGGAATACACTTAAGTTGTTTTCCAAGTGGCCTACCTCTTGCCGGAAACATTTTTTGGCTACAAGTATAGCCACTAACTCCCCTGGATGTACCTATATCAGTATTTGAGTGTAACTGTCTGCAATGATTACTTAAAACACAATTCAAAAAAAAAACCATGAAGGCTGCACATACATACAAGAAAGGTTTTCATTTATTTCAATGCAACCTAAGACCCATCTGCCTAATATAAGTTGTGAAAATAAGTATGTTTAATTTGTACTGTGCTTTGAATACTTTGTATTCCATTAGTATGCTCAGCAGGAGGTCTAAACAAATTGCCATAAATACATGAAAAAAATTAAACAAAAATACACACACTCTCTATATTCCAGAGATACTCACTAATTCCCATCAGGTGTCCATCCAGCTCTTACAATATATTCAGTGCTTCCAAATAGCACTTCAAACGGCTGACGGAGTTCTTTGTCCTTGACATCCAATACCTTAGAAGACAAAGGTAGGCCATTTATTTGTGTGCACAATAGGAAACACACTTTCCTGCTGCTGCTAATGCCCACTGGGGCTTGATTTTCTGCACAAGAAAGGCATTAAATGTCTGGATTTCTTGCAGACAATTGGCTTTTTAGTCCTACAAAATGTATCATATGCAAGAGATCCTCTGACTCACTATACATTATGAACTTTTTCAGCAAAAAGCCAATATGTTCCTGCATAGTTATATTAGTGACATTTCATTGGACAGAAGATATGTAATGATTCATGATTGACAGCATTACTTTCCAATCATTTCTAAGGTCGTATAATTACTTTTACGTATAGCATCACCCATTACCAAACCTTTGTTATACCCTGCTAGATTCTTCATGTAGCTTTCATAAGAATAACTGCTTATTAATAATAAGTGATAACGATCATTGATGCTGTAGGGTATTTTAAAACATGGTTTATCTGAAAGCAAAGAGCTAGAACAGGAGACACACTAGCCAAATGTAACAATTGGTTGGAAAAATGAGGACAATTAATGATTATTATTATTAAAATTGTAATTGCTTTTAAGATAATACATTATGTACCAATTACCCACTGTTTGTTTTGCAGTACAATGTTTAATAAACAGCCAAAAACGATTCTATATAAAAATGTGTGTACACATCTGTCAAATATATGTAGTACATCTACATATACTCACTCTTCCCTCAGCATCCACAGTAATTTCAGAAAGTTTAAATGTCACTTTAGGGTTTGCAGTACCTGAAAGAGAAGAGTGTGTGAGAAATGTAATCTTTTTAAAGCAGAAAAAATCCTGTCAAAGTAAAGTAGCAAACTAGTGACCATTAAGTTGTGACTATTCTGCATATGATTTGTAATTTTCTAACTAATTCATGAATTATACTTGAATGTACTACAGCGTAGTAAACCTTTTATAAAACCAGAGAGGTGACCCACAGATGTAGAAGTAAAGGTTTTTAACATTAGTGCCACTGCCTACCCACATTGCTGCGCTCTGATTCACCGTTACAAATAAGGAGAACTCACCCGCTTTGGGGTAACGGAAGGAGTCAGTCCTGCGCGTCTCCAGCATTGGGGATGTTACATGGATGATCTCGACCTCAGACTCGTCATTCTCCTCGTACAGGATGCGCAAAATCTGACCACCAGAGGCAGCTGTAAAAATAATAAGGTTGAGATTCTTTAGTCTTTCCTGATATTACTTTAACCTGTAAGCCATGGAGCATTTTTGTAGCCTCTCTAAAATATTAAAAACCTTCAGGTCTCAGCGCTGTACAAAATACTCGACTAGTTATCTCTAAATTGGTATAACCACCACCCTTCTGCTACCAAGGCCTCTAGTCATGGAACATTTCTTTACTTGCCAATAATCACAAAATGCCATTTCAGCGACATATGAGAAAAGCGTCTCTTTTAATTACCCAAAATCTTCTACGTAGAAGGACAATCAGCTTGATATCATCTCAGAGGACAGAGCTCAATGTTTACACACAGAAACCGACTCCTACTTGTTTATTCACTTCTTCGGGATATGAATAAAGTAATCACAGTAATATCAACTTTTTCTCAACAAAAGCAAGCCAGGTTTTTTTGCAAACAGGCACAGCAGACCATTAATTTCAGAAGAATACCGGCATAGCTTCCTTTTAAACGCATCAGTGCACTTGCGACTGCTTTGTTCTGTGACAGCGTGCACAATGCAACACAGTGAAGACATTCAAGCATTCAGGCAAGATGCCTCCCCCTGCAAAATCCAACATGTTATTCTTACTTTTCTCATTGCGGGGGCACCACCAATATCCGGTGTAACGATCAAACTCCTCCTGCAACACGAACGTCGCGATTCCCGCAGAGCGTGCGTCCTCCTCGACCCCGGCTGAATCTATACACAAAGCACAGTTAATCAAGTAAAGGTATGCATGTTTAATTTACTCAACGCAGAGACAGCTTGGTCAGCTACTGTATTTCCTCGTACGGCACTAATAAATCCCCCCAAATACTTATCCACAGTAGATCTCTAGTATATCTATTAAGACAATGTGACTGTTCAGTAGTTAATCATGTGGCTTATTTATCTACTAGATTTTAAAGTGTAGACATACCCAAATGACGATAATATGTTTACAATATATTGCTACATATCATTCATTCCTGACAAGTACACATTTTCGATCAAAGTGGTAAAAGTGGAAATAAAATGGATATGTCTGCTAATCTCAACACATTGAAAACTTTCCATGGATAATAAAATCCAAAATGTTTTCCTTCCCAAATAAAAGCTCACTAAAAAAAAAAAAAACGACAACTTTGGTAATCCCTGCAATGAGAATATAATGTATTTAATTTCAATTAAAGGGAAGCAGCTCAGAGCTATATGGTTAATTAGACAAGGTTTATGATTTCTTACTAGTTTTGAGACATTTGTCTCGGACAGTGACATTAGCGGTTACGGGTCTGTACATACACAGCCCACTAGAACTTCACACATGATATTATAAAGTAAACTTTGCTATAGAAACTGGTATATTAGTTGCTTCCTGTTTATTATTACCCGACACACACACTGTTTTTTAATTTTAAGTGAAACATGCCAAGCACAGTATGCTAGGGAACTTTAGCTGTGGGAAAATGACAAAATTTAGACTAAGCAATATTCAGTACACCTAGGTAGTTGTCTGCTCTATAATATATATATATAATATATATATATATATATATATATATATATATATATATATATATATCAGAAGTGCTCTTTATACATAACTCCTAAAGTGTCATTTAAAAATCTAATCTAAGCTGTGATTAAAACAACAAGTGCCAAGGGGCCCACTGAGGTCAGTGAAGCTCTGTAGTTTTGTGTCTGGCTGCCTCACCCTTGTGCACGAAGGTCAGCCTGCGTTCCTCCCCACGCTCAATGTTAGAAATCCATAGGTCGTTACTGTGTACAAAGGCAATCCAGGTCGGATCTCCAGGACAAAGGGACGGATCCATGCGGATGTTGGGACAACTGCTCTCCAATAAGCGAGGCTGCAGTGGTTGCTTCTGTGTGGACATACACAGTCATTATTACAAACAGGTCACAGGGCATGAACATCAAATAAACAGGTGCACGACCCCCAACACTAATCAATGCCTAAACGTTTTACATCAAATCGCATAAAATACTTAAAATACAAAAATCTTGTAGAATTCTTCCCAGAAGAGTTAAAGCTCTTATAGCTGCAAAAGGAGGGGGGCTACATATTAATGTCTAGGTATTTAGAATGTGATATTATCAAACTCCCTGATGGTGCACTGTTCAGGTGTCCCAATACTTTTGTCCATATAGTGTACTTTTGTTCATATAGTGTATTTTCTATAGAGAATTTCCTCAGACAGTTCTACTATATGCAGTCCCCAAGATTACTACAGATGGAGATTTAAACATCAATGGGATAGCTTTATGGCTAAAAATAAGACAAGGAGAAGGACCTATTAAGGTTTGAAGCCTTTACAGCAAGCAATATAGGCTGAACGGTTCTTGTCAGCTGTCAGTGTTCTTTTTTTTTTTTCTAGATTACTCTATTTATATCCTACTTTAAGTGAATACGGTTAAAGAAAAGTTATAGAAAAGGCCATCACGTGCTTACTCACATGATGACACCCAAATCATAAACATCTTCACTACGAGACACTGCTACCTCCTGACACACCACCGCATTGCCCAGGCCATATAATTCCTTTTATTTCCTACCTGCTACCTTTTATTTTTTGCCAATTCTTTTTTATACATTTACTGAATGGTTCCTGATAACCAACGACAGACTGCCTATTTTTAAACTTAAGATAGGTTGAGTGAAGGGCAACTAACTATAGCTACTTTCACAGTCCACACCACAAACTACGCAATAGTTTAGTTATGATTAGGCTCACCGTAAACCCGCGGGTGCCGCCATCCCGCACAGTGTAGATGGCGCTGCCAGCCTGGAAGAGGAAGGTGCCACTCTCTGCATGGTAGTCAAAGGCAGAGATTCCCACAGTTCCAATGCGTTTCCTTTCCCTAAGAAGCTCTTCCTCACGAGAGTACATTCCATAATCTGGTGTTGCCTATGCAAGTAACAGAAGACATAGTTGTCAGCATACTTTATATAAAGCATGAAGGCATGACTGAACAAATAATGAATAGACAGGTTTGTAGCAAAACATGGTTCTTAGGAAAGGCTAATGATGATCGCCAGCACTTGGGAGAAAGACTTCAACGTATCTCCAATGGAAATATTCATCAGGGTGTCCAGAAAACTTAAGTTAAGGAACAGAATACATACATACCAGAAAGAAAGTGCCTCTGAGCTTGTCCCATATGGTGCAAAACATATACAAATGTAGGGAAAAATAGCCAGAGATGATCTTACTTCTAGGTGGTATAAACTACTATAGGTGATTTGGATTTGCTGGCAAGGAAATTATGTATATAGCAGTAAGTGCAATTGTGTGGATACTGACTAGTTTGAGAAAGATCCTTTTGGAGTAGAGGAAGCGGAAAACTCTTTTTGCCGATCTAAGGAATAATTCCAGCCTAAGGAACATTCTGCACGCTGTAAAGCAGAATTAATTGGTGCATGAATTGGCTTACATAAGAAGCGTGCCAATGAGAACAACCAGCTACTTACATTGTACATACAGAAAATGATATCTAACAACTAATACACCTTCGTCAGACATATCCTGCAACTATATGACCACCTCCACATGGCCCATCTCACCTGAAATGTATCCAGAAGTGGTTTCCAAGACAACATAAGTACTGCTCCCCTGTTGATGTTCTTTGGAATCTCTGAGTAGAACAAGGTGTTCTCCCGGTTCTCACCGGACATTGCTGAAAAGACAAAACAGGACCCAGCTGACACACATTTAACCAAATACAATGAAGATACGGTATGTGTTCTGCTGCACAATTCACAAAGACAAGGTTGTCAGCTCCAGGCCTGCCATATACTCTACCAAGTCGCACGCACACACGCATTATATATATATATTATATATATATATATATATATATATGTGTCAGCAGTGCATACAACCGTGTTGGACGTTCACTCTTATACTGGCCATATGCAGTTTGCTTGTACCAGCGAGGGTGGATTTAAATCGAATTGACAATATCAAATTATGTCTTACATTTTAATAATCTAAAACTAAGAGTCTCACAAAGAAACAAGGTACGTCACACTTGGACCTGCTTATCCGCAGGTACACGGGCTCGCTCATTTGCCTGTTCTTTGAGACACAGCTTTAGAGCACAGCATAGGTTGGAATGCATGAGCCTTAGTATTCTACCTACAGATAGTAATTTATCACTCATCTCATCAGTCACTCAGGAGAGTAACTGCTCTGTCTCATGCAAGTGAATTTTGAGCAGAGTGGGTGATGCCACCATGCGACAGGACCTCCATCCTTACCCCAAGGCACCATAAGCCCTAGTTATTATTGTTTTATATAGCGCCATCAAATTCCATAGCGCTGTACAATGGGTAGACAGGACATAACAAGTAGCATGCAACTTAACAAACTGACTAACAGAGACAACAGGTGAGGAGGGCCCTGCTCAAACGAGCTTGCAGTCTAGAGGGAGTTGGGTTGTATTACACAAAAGGTAAAAGATAGACCAGCCATGCTAGCAAAAGTATTGCAGGAGAGGGAGTAGGAAAGGTAAGCTAAAGGAATAAGGGAGTATGGGAGGCCGTTAGTGTGCTATGTTGTAAGCATCCTTAACGAAGTGGGCCTTGAGCGATTTTTTGAAGGGATAAAGGCAGGGGGAGAGAAGGATAGACCGGGGAGGGCATTCCAGAGGATAGGGGCAGCCCTTGAGAAATCTTGTAAGTGGGCATGAGAGCTAGAAATACTGGCTCCGACAGTAAAGAATAATGTGTTATCATTCCAACTAACAGCCTTTTTCTTTTTTTTTTTTTTTTTAACTTGTTTTGCACAAATATAGACCGCTGTTCAAAAAGCTGTAAAATTATTGCAAATGAGTTTTCTCATGACCAATTAGCCTTTTAAACAAACGTGGATACGCGAACACAACATGCCATCAGGTGTGATGGGAGTGATAAACGGCCATTAAAAATAAATTTCCAGCCACAATTGTCATCTACACCGTATCTCTGATCCATTTGATGGTATTTTAGTGGACAAAATTTGCTTTTCTTTTAAGAACAAGTACATTTCTAAGTGACTTTTGAATGGCAGTATATATAGGCTTTTGAAACTAGAAATTCCGGTAATTCTAGGAGCTGAACTGATTTATTTTTTTTGGAGTTATGAAAGGAAATATTCCCATTTTGAACAGACAGTAGGTGTCAGGAGATCAAGACAGTATAAAATGGTTACATATTCACATAGCAATTAAATATTACTTTTTAATGATATCCAAATCAGTATATTAAATGGAGGAATCAAAACTAGGAGAGGATACTATAGACTGCACAAACCTGGGTCAAGCATCGCACTTATACATGTAACCCCCCCAAAATCCCCACATACCCAAGTAGTACATGCGATCGGAGTGCGGGCTCTCGGGGTCATTCCTCTTAACAAACGTGAAGCTATGCGGTGCCTTGGCCATCATGAAGCCATGATACTTCCTGGTGTCCGCCAGCAGTTTTCGCATCTGACTCCATGAGTGACGTTCCACATAAAAAGGCTCTGGCGCCGCGTCTGCTCCGTCAGGTTCTGCACTCCTGCTGCCAGTCGCAGACTCGAATAACTCTATTCCGACCTGCTCAGTCTCCATAGCCGCTGCCATGTTGCATCCTGCGAAAAAAGGATTCGGTAATCATTCCATGACACCGGTTACAATACGTAGAACCATAAAATCAGGCGCCCATAATTTCAGGGCCACAAATACAGTTCTATAGGGGCAAAATACCCTTTGAATGTATGCACAGTACAAGGTGCTGCCTAAATTGTTGGCGCTATATAAATAAAAGACCGTAATAACACAGAAGTGGTTTCTATGATGTAAAATAAGCAGCCGAGCATTGACATTGTTTCCTAAGAGGGAATCGGTATAATATAGTATAATACGGTCAACCTTAACGTATCTTAAGATATCGTGGTGTTTAGGAATCCCCAGCAACAACCGGTGCTTATGAACAGAACATAGCTCTTTTCTTTCTGCAGTGTTCCCACTCCCAGGCCGCACATTATGCTAGCCTCCCCACGAGCATCGAGCTCCTGGTCCTCACCTAGCATGGGGACCGAGGCAGATACGGGCTCTCTCCCGGTTATGACTTGGATAGGGTCTCTCTCAGCCTCAGAGATTTCGGTGCTCACACATCCGCTTCCTGGAGACCAGGATCAGGGCAGAGGAGAAACATGCAGCGCGCCCCCTGGTGGACGGAAGACGAAATGGCAAGGAAGGGTTAATTCAGCACTCCCATAGGGAATATCCTAATGAAATACTTATTGTATCTTGTCAATATCCTGCTCTGCTGTCACTTTAAAAACAATGCCATTGTCCTGTACTACCTAAAATTAACCTGACAGGGCCCACCATCACATATATTAACCCCTCCCTCACTATGCCGATTTAATCACTTCCCAGCTGATGCACTTGCCTGTCGCCCTCATCAACTATGGCAGGTTTTTTTCCCCTTTATTTTCTGCCCTCACCAAAAATGGCTGACTGTGCGTTTGGAGCTCCGCCCACGAGCCGTGCAGCTGGAGGCCTGACGGCCATAGATTGTTCAGGAAGCTGCTGGCAACGAAGTGCAAGGATGAGTCTGACTCCGCAGGTGTACTGGGCACAGCGGCACCATGAAGTATACCTCCGAGTGGAGCTCAGTGACGTCCAGGTACTGGAGGGAGGTCGCAGACCATTATTGCATGAAGTTAAATTGCATTATATTGCCCTGCACGGCATCACACTGCACGTTTGCACCCATCGCGGGTCACGGCGCTATAATAAATAAAGACATGCATGCAATACGTATACCAGGCAAAACCTCCCAAGTCACGTTTATTTGCATAAGGCTCCTGGTGTGATTTCCTGCGCGAGTGCCTGTCCACACCTTCTCATACGGCCCTTTGGTTTATGCAATGATATTAGCGCAGGTGCCCTGTATTCACTAAGCTGACTCATTCCCTGTGCACTTGCCCCAGTCCCAGTCCCTTTGCATGGGGCTCTAGGGTTGCTGCTGTGTTTTGGTGGGATTGGATCATTGGTTTGGTATCCTAGTGATATCAGTACTTACATAACACCTAATTTTATTTGCTAATATTTAAGTCATTGACTGCGCCACTGCACAAGTTACATTATATATATTCCGAAAGTAAGGGCGCGCACCAAGGATTTCTGCTGAAGATGGGGGACAATGTATTCACACTTCGTGGGCATCGTACATATAAACTCAATGTTTCAGCCCCTCTCTGTACTTTTGTCCTTGTCAGCCTTGTAGAGATGGGATTAACAATAGGCCAGTTGTGTGGCAAAATATCTTGGCTACACTAGTCTATATACAGTATATTTTCTATTTCTAAAAAAACTAGTGAGCTGAAGAGAATGACGTGACGTCACGTGTGTCAATAAAGCTATTTGAAATGTCAAGTTGATCCCTTATTGCTACTAAAACAGGAAAAAGCAGCATCCTTTCAACAATTACATTCTTGCATTTTGTTACGTTTTGCATGTCGGTGGCTGTGTGTGATCCATTGTTAGATTATTCCTTCTTTTGAAACCTGAGGACGGCTGTAACACAGATGGTAAACACGTCACAAGACCCCAACACACATGAGAACACCCTAAGAAAAAAGGTCCCAAGCGCTAATGTTTATTTTTGGAGTATGTGCTCATGCCAGTTAACCATTAACGCTTAACATTTTTTCGTACCCTGTGTTGTAATTAAGAGAAACGTTGGCTGCTGCTAGAGCTGGCTTACTTTTCAGAAGACCTTTCATCTGCGATGGGTGAAAAATATAATATTATACCCACTGAGTATATGACCCGCTCATCAAGTGTTTGTGAACATTGTGTAGTGTTTGGGGAATACATATCAACTTTGGTGCCCAGAATAACCTTCACCTTGGGTACCTGACCTTGAAGAACCTGGGACATGCTGTGCATGTATTATATATATATTACTATATAATATATATATATATAGTTTATATGCAACATGTAGTTCACTAGCTGGTTTCGAGAATGCTTACTGTTTGGGATATTTCAAAAGTAAATTTCCGCAGAACAGAACTCCTCCGCTTAAGTTGAAGAAATTTGAAGAAAGGATTGCCAAACACTAACTTATTATCCACCAGGCGAATCTAAAGACTTGTTATGTCGAATACGCGTGTAACCCATGGAACTTGATAAACTGTAGCGGTTTCTCAGCTGGTTCCACTTCCCTTGCGTTATTCATTGTACAAACATGTAACAGGAGTATACTATCTCATTGTTTCCCTGTGATCTTTACTGCAGAATCCAGATATCAACATTTCAGATAACGTCCTGTATTTCAAAGGTGGGTACAATACATCCTCTTATTTACCTATTTAATACATTTCAAGGGTCTATAGGGCATGTGCTTGTGAATATTATTATTGCATTTTTTTAACGATAAACAGTATACATAACAATGAAAAAGGAAATGATTTTAAAAGGCTTCTAATCATTAATTACCGTATTGTAAAATAAAAAGACTTTATAAGATAAATTAGCTGTGCCATGAAGCATGACCTCTGTCTTGGTTACCTAGAGGGATTAAATAGAGGAAATTACTTCATTAGCATTGCCATTGAGTCGGTGAAGTCACTCTGGATATCAAGTGGCAGCTCCAAAAAAGCTTTTTTTTTTGCTTGAACAAAGAAAGAAAATTAAAAAAAGCATTTGCATTCACACGGTGATGTTCAGATCTAAATATTTGTCCACACGACTTTCCGTTTATTGTCTAATAATTAGGAAAACCTTTTAGTGTATATCTCCAAATTGATAGCATTTTTACCAAAAATATACTACCTTGCTACAAAGATAATCATTTTAATGGAGATCTTCTGTCTACCTGGACATAGAAAATACACAATAGTATAGCTGAGCTAAGCACATTTAAATAGTCTGTGTAGTTAACCTTCCAATTAGAAATTATTCTTGTAACAATAGTGCTAAAAAGCACTTTGAAGTCCCTAGTTGTGTTGCTTTTGTTACGTTGCTGATGCGATCCAGTCTGGCAGGTTAAAAAGCTGTGCCCAAATAACCCGGAGGACCTTGCAGAAGTTAAGTAATTTTGGTATACCTGCCGATCTGGCTTGATGAATTTACCTTATCTACCATCTGTCATGAGATGGTTTAACAGGCACAGGGTCACAGAAGAGAGACAGCTCTCTGAAATGCTTTAATTCGAGCTTTTTAATTAACGGGACATTATATGATGTATACTTTCTGTGAAATATCCTTTTGAAGCTGTAATGCAAATTAAACCTAATTTTCAAAGTTTTCTACTACAGCCAACTAAAATTAATTGGGACATCACGTTGCCAACCCATTAGTCCTTATGTCCCCATGTACTATTGGCATTCTGACTTATCTATCTTCTGACCAGCATCATTGGCATAAAAATCCAGTGTGACTGGAAAATATTTTTCCATATCATTTTTCACCGTTGGCAAACTTGTGTACAAACAAGCAATATAGCAATCCTTTGCCAACCATTTTTCACTACATATTTATATAACAAATTGCACCATATTAATCTTTTTTGTTTCTTTATGCAGCTCTTGGACATGGTGCTAAAGGGGTCAATACGTATGAGTTTTCCCTGGAATTCTTAGAACCTGTAAAGCCTAAGGTACATCTGCATCCCGAGTAAATTCATCAGCATGTTGTTTGTAGGGACATGAAGTGGTAAAAACTTTCATACACAAACACTCTGCAGGTGCTTCAGCGATCCACCCAGCGGCAGTTTGCCATCACCGTAAAGAAAGTTGAGAGAGAGTGGTGGCCGCGCCTTACCAAGCAGGAACGCAAGCCGCTCTTCCTCGTTCCGGATTTCGATCGCTGGCTCGACGAATCCGACGCAGAGAAGGAGCTGCAAAAGAAGGTGCGCGTGTATTGTGGGTATATCACTACTACAAACCTACCTAAAACCTGGTCCTGGTGCGATCGCATAGTCGCTCGAGTAATATGAAGATGATCAGGCTGGGTAGGATATAGGTAGGATATAGATAACACATTGATTTTACACGTAAGAGATTTATATTATAGATTCCATACAATAATGTGACCTCGTGCACACAGTATATCCAAGACACACAAACACACATGGATACTGTTTGAGAGGCAACCATGAAAAGATGTCATTTTATTTATCCATTATTTAATGGTGAAGTCTCATGGGGGGAAAAAAAACTTCAACAGGTGTTATGTACGGTGCTGGCACTGACAAAAAGAGCTGGGGGTCAGATGTGCATAACTGGGGGGCAGTTTGGCAAATAAAAGAAAATATAAACAAGAGGCTTTGTTCTCAGTTTTTATTAAATATGAAAAAATTGTTAACATATAAATTAATATTTACTAGTAACCAAGTATTAAAACCTAGTTTGAGAAACACTGTGGGTTCTTGTAGCTTTTATTATTATGTCAGTAAAACAAGAAGGTGAATAGAGAAATGCCATTGTGATAAAGAGATGAAAGTGTACATTTTAAGTTTGTTATTCTGCTGTTTGTTCATTACATTATTTTAAATAAAAGAAAAATTTGCATTTTTTTTATCCCATTAATCAGTTAATCGAAAAAATTATCGGCCAACTAATCGATTATTAAAATAATAGTTAGTTGCAGCCCTAGCATCCAGCCTTCGTGTTTTATACTATGACTTCCCTATAAGACTTCCCTTTAAGATATAATATTATAAAAGACATAGGGGTTTATTTATTATATGAAACATTGTCAGTTGAGTTGTCCCTTCACTATTCATTATGAAGGGCCAACGATGGCAACTTTGCAAAGTGGTATGGGCTCAACTGGCTCTGCATAATGGGTATTTAATGGGTGAGGAGATTTTGCAGAAATCTCACATATTAAACTATATATTATACAGGGCCAGCCAAGCCCTGACTGCAGAATCTCGCTTCATAATGCATAGTGAAGTCAATGAGAAAAAATCGCGTGATCCAACTCTCCCTTTGCTGAGTGATGAACTACAAGTTATAATACAAACCCCTGTTGGGGTCGGACTGAAAACTACCAATTTTCTTCTTGTCTGTTCCAGGAAGAAGAGCGTATTACAAAAATCAGAACGGAATCCAGAATGCGGGAAGACCGTAAGATATGGGGGTGGGATGTAAATGATTACCGTATATTCCGGCGTATAAGACGACTGGGCGTATAAGACGACCCCCAACTTTTACAGTCCAAATATAGATTTTGGACTATACTCGCCGTATAGGACTACCCCTCTACCCAGCGTACAACAACCAGCCAATCACGGCAAGCAATGTACCTTACCGGTGATTTGCTGGTTGTTATAAAGACATATACATACATACACTCCCCTTACACACACACACAT
>VKOC01021118.1:0-10967 GCA_009364415.1 Spea multiplicata | reverse complement strand
TTTGAGGGAGACCATGGGGTCCGTATATCCCAGCCTTCCCTCCACTGGGTTATTTGATCTAAAAAAGACTTAATATAATTATTTTTATCTCTAATATATTTTTTCTCTGGTTATCATTTTATTAGTGTGAAATGCTCATGATCAATGCCCAACAACGTTTTGACCTCACAATGAGGTCTTTATCAACTTCATAAAGACCTCATTGTGAGGTCGAAACATTGTTGGTGTTGTCCTTCAATAAACCTGTCTAAGCTGGAACCCTTGAGTGCCTGGAGCCTTTTTTTCTATTTTGATTTACTGGGGAGCTGGCCCTTCCTGGCACAGCTAAGCACCTGAGTTCCTGTGGTGTGTGTGCAGATTCCTCCATTCTGGTGACATGTCTTTTTATGAGACTGCCTCTGGTCTTCTCTTTCTCAGTTTTCTGACACGCAAACAGGCGATTGTTATTATAATCAAAGTGCCACAAACACTCGCAGTAGTTATAGCAGCAATTATAAGTTTTTCCTCTCTGCTAATATAAACTGGGGCGTGCACCATGATGTGTGTTATGGGTGGGAGTGTTGGACGAATCCTGTGCTGTTCTCCTCCCTGCCTCGGTACAACTTTTACGTTATACAGCATGATGCTGACGGGAATGCTGCTCTTTAATTGTGCTGTGCATGAATAGTTCCCAGCTGTAGTCCATGTTCTTTTTCATCAGCAAGGGGTCTTCTGTGACTTTCAGGATTTTGCTTCTGGTCTGTCCAACCCTCTTAAAAACATACTCAAGCATTTCCTCCACTTTTGCATGCCAAGGTAAATGGCAGTCAAACATCAGGTCTTCATCTTGAACAACTTCTGTATGTCGCACTCCACAATGTTACACCTCATTCAAGCATGATGTGTACGCTTCGCAATGTGTGCAAGATCTACCTTTTTGTATCTCTTGGCATTTCTCATTTTCTTGACAACATATACATTACAAGCACTGGGTAACCTTTTCTTTGCACTGGCCATGACGTTCTTAGCACGATATTTTTTTATTCATCACCGATTTCACAGTCTATTACTGTTTACTCTATAAGCCCACATTTGTTACTGCAGATGGTGTTAGTTTTTCAATTCTGACATAGTGTCTGGATGAGTCCACAGTTTATTTGAATTCTCCAACCATTGGGGGAGGGACGACGTGACGATGCACGTCGCGTCTGTAGATGAGCCGCAATGCCGGTTAACCCGACACCTGGCAGCTGACCGATAACCGCTGATGGCGGAGCGGCTTACCCAGACCATCAACCTCTGAAGCCTCCGAACCTGCCACTGCTCCCAGCCTGACTCCCACACCAGTTTTCTACCGGCTTCTATACGATCGCCGACCGCAATACATTCTGCAGAGACGCCGCTTTTGGATTTTGGAAGATTATAAGAGCAAAAGCAGAGGAGGCACGGGAGAGAGGTGAAGAGGAAATAAAAAAGGGAAGCAGACAAGTACTAACTATAGAACATAGAACTACAGTACTGCTACAAGAGTCTAGGAGACTATTATATATATTATATATATAGTATAATAATATATAGTTTATCATATATATATGAGAATCTTTTTTCAGCAATACAAGATCAATGCAAATACAATACCTTAACATCCTTGAATACTTGAAAAATGTAGTTTATAAGAAAGAAAGCTCCAAGGGGTTATATGCAGACAAAGCATATTTATGTTAAACGAACAGAACAAAATATATCTGCAAATTGGATAGAAGGATGTTTTTTGAAGCAATATAAGATCTATGCAAGTATAATACCTTAACATCCCTGAACATTTGCAAAAAGTAGTCTATAAGAAAGAAACTTCCAAGAGGACACATATGGACAAAACATATCTATGTAAAACGAACAGAATAAATATATTTGCAAAACGGATAGTAGGATCTTTCTTTAGTAATATAAGACGTATTCAAATATAATACCTTAACATCCTTGAACATTTCTAAAAAACAGTCTATAATTAAGAAAGTTTCAAGAGGACTCATATAGACTAAATATTTTTATGTAAAACGAACAGAAGAAGTTCCCAGTCTTTGAAGGATATCTAACTGGAATATCTCATTGTTTGCAAATAGTTCAAGGAATCTTTAAAAAAACGCAATACCTTAATATCTAAATGCTTATATGTTTGGTCTTAGCAGGCTGGGAGCCGGTTCTCATAAGTTATCTATCTGGCATTTTCTTTGGCTATCTGTAAATGCTTAAAGGGACTTTCCAAGTTTAGTACCTCAACATGTTATATTTACATCTCTCGCCATAATATTGCAGAGGCCTGAGGATTTGGAAGCTTACAGGAAGCCTTCAGAAAGTCTACAGGAACATTGTATAAACTGCAGGCTATTCTATAAGAAATAAAATTTGGATAGGCCTGTCGTAAATCAATCGGTGGATATCTCAAAATGACCACTAGAAAAACAGCTGAAGAAAAATCTCCAAATGAGAAAAGGAGAGAGAAAATAAGGATAAACAAGATGACCTGACTTCTATTTGACAAAGACTTAAAGCAACAGAGGAAAAGGTTGAAAACCTGGACCTCATCATACTTGCTCAGAAGGGTACAATGTCTAAGCAACAGTCCAATTTAAGGCGCTTGGAGCTGAAGCTGGCGGAAAGGAAGATAGATCCAGAAGAAATAATCTAAGATTACGCAACATTCCAGAAGAGATAACCCAGCACCTTATGGGAGACTATCTAACTGCCTTTTTTAAGGCTTTGGGCTTAAACAACGGAGAATACGTCTTAGATAAATGTTTCAGACTTCCTAAACCAAGATCATTGCCACCGAATGTCACGGGAGATGTAATTATATCATGTCATTCATATAGCATTATAGATAATATAATAAGAGCAGCCAGGTTTAGTCAAATTAAGGAGGCTTCATACTCCGATATTAAGGTATTCCAAGACCTTTCGTTTCAAACGAGAAAAGATAGAAAAGCTTTCTCCGAGCCTATTTTGGGATTGAGGAAACATAATATAAAATATAAATGGGGTTTTCCTGCAAGGATCATTGTAACAATAGGAGATAAGACGGAAGTCTTAGATTCCCCAGACACAGCTATGAAATGGATAGAGCAACAGGCTCTTATCTGAGTAAATATACTTTTTTTTTTTTTTTTTGGGGAATAAGGGTATACATATATAATGCAATATGCAGTCACCTAATATTCATGTAATATGCTATATATAAGCTGAAAGCAAAAGAAAATTTTTGAAGGTCAACTAAATTCTTTTTTCAACTTTTAACCCTTTTTAAAGAATATATCACATTATAAAATACTTAAAATACACACGTGAAGAGGCTTTTTAAATTACTGATTCAGATAAATGGCACTATCGCTATTACTGGATAATAGGAGGGTTCTAATTATATTTGTTTTCCATAAACATTCACATTCACCAAATTGGTTAATGGAGAATTATTTGCATACATGTATAATGAGATAATGATATTTTACACTAAATAATAAAGAATAAGGGAAGGGTAGAGAGAAAGGAAATAATTATCACTTTTTTTTTTCTTTCTCATAGATATACTCTAGCTCAATATACACTTTATAAGGTTTACTAACATTATGTCCTCTATTACATATTATTGACTGATAACAACTTATATAATTAGGGTATTTAAGGTCTCAGTTCTACTATATCTGCTCCCTGCTATCTGTTTCTTATTTCTATAATTTATACGGTTAGCTGCTGCGTGTTTTTTTTTGTTTGTTTTGTTTTTTTTCCGGTTTCGACGACTCAATTTCTCACCATTTATCTTCTTGTTTGAGTGGAAGATGGTGTTATTTATCCGTGGGTGGGGTTTAGCACCACGGTATGTAGAGATGGATAAGGAGCGGATAAGGATAATTATTATGATCAAGAGAACTTTTTATGTTCTAGTGTTATATTTAATGTTTGTTTTAAATATATATATGTTATGTCAGTCATTTGGGATGCACAAAGAAGGGAACCTAGAGGCTCGGAGATTCCGGGATCATGGTTAAAATACTATCAATTAATACCCAGGGTCTGAACTCTCCCACTAAGCGCTCAATAGGGTTTGATTTTCTTAGAAAAGAAAGAGCCCAGATCGTTTTCTTACAAGAGACCCATTGTAAAAAATCGGATTATATGAGATTTATTCCTGAAAGATATACTCATACGATATGCTCGTCACTAGAAAGTAATAGAAAAAGAGGAGTGGCAATACTTATTAGTAATGAATTAGATGCAAAAATTATCTATCAAGAAATTGATCAAGATGCAAGGGTTATAATAACGATAGTGGAAATTCAAGGTGAAATCTATACTTTAATTAACATATACGTGCCTAATGGCTCTTCCAATAGTTTCTTTAGAAGCTTATTCGAAAAGGTTATAAGAATTAAACAAGCATTGGATAAGAAAACAAATAAAGTTGAGATTATGGATAAAAATATAAAAGCACAGGAGCTCCAATTTAAAAAAACCATAAGGAATTTTGGCCTATTGGGTTTATGGCGAATTCACCACCCAGAAGAAAGGGATTTTACGTCTTTCTCTAAAACACGTTTCTCTTATTCGAGAATTGACTTATTTCTGGGAGACGATGAGATAGCAAGAAAGGTAAAAAAGATTTTGATACAGGATATCACCTGATCAGACCATAACGCATTAATAATGGTTATCTTACCTGAAAACCCTAAAATGAGATCAAACTGGCGTCTAAATGAAAATATCTTATCTAAAAACAGACATCTCAAATATTTTTTGGAAAATGAGAGCAAAGAAGTCCCCTCACCAATAGTCTGTGAGTGCATTATAAATGCTGTGATCAGAGGCTCTATTTTATTAAATTGGTGTACTATAATGTAAATATCCAGGGGGGCCTCTCTTGCTGTGTTTATATACTTAAAATTTTAGTAGAATTTCACGTGCCGAAAAACAAATTTTCCCTTTCGTGGAATCTCAAGTGCACTAGAGAAGTTAAATCGGAAATACAAAATTAAAATATGAAATGAAGCCATCATTAATTGAATGAAAAGAAAAAAAAACTTTACAAATTACAATAAAAAATTTAATTGCGTATTATAAGGGTAACCGCGGGCTCTGGATTCATTGTGTTGTCTTATAAAACTTAAGTGCCAAGAAACTCAATCAAGAAGGAATTTATAGAAATAATAGATTCAAACGAGTATGTTGTGTCTCACTCCAGGTGAGAAAATCGGGAGCCAGCCTTTCTATATGGACTACTATAAACTCGTATTATATTTAAAGATTAAAAAGTAAGAACACTTACACGAATATTTCTCCAGTAGAGAGATTATCAGAAGACCAAATGATGACTATAAATTAACTTATAGATATAGAAGAAATTAAAAAGGTCATTAACGAAATGCAAAATAATAAGGCACCAGGGCCTGACGGCTACAGCAATAAATTCTATAAAATCTTCAAAGATCTATTAGTGGATAAACTCACTAAGACCTTTAATGAAGCAATTAAAACTTGCTCTTTCCCTCCTGATATGCTAAGGACTAATATAGTCCCTATATTAAAGACCCAGAGACCCTATCTAACTATCACCCGATTTCGCTTTTAAATGCTGCAATCCTAGCGAAGAGGCTAAAAGCCATGATGCATAATTTAATTCTCCGAGACCAGACTGGTTGCATTCCGGGCAGGACGGCTAAGAACAATATCAGAAAGGTTATTGATATTCTTGATGTCTCTTCGCGTTCGGGGGTCCCAACTTTGACCCTGTCACTGGATACAGAGAAGGCCTTTGACAGAGTCAGTTTGGACTTTCTAAAACATACCTTAGAAGCTTATGGTTTAAAAGGATACATTTTTGAGGCTATTATGGCCCTTTATAAGTGTCCGTCCGCAAGAACAGTTGGTCCGGGGATAGATTGACAATGGTTTCCAATTACTAATGGTACGAGACAGGGGTGTCCACTATCACCCCTTTTGTATGTATTAACAATTGAACCCCTCGCCTCTGACGTCCGAGGAAACCAGGATATCTATGGTTTTAGAATTAATATGCTAGTAAGCAAGATTATTTTATATGCAGATGATATCCTTCTCTTTTTAGAACAACCTAGGACATCTTTACCTGAATTAATGCGAGTAATGAATCGATTCCAAATAATTTTTTTTTTATTTATTTTTTTTATTTTATAACAGAGAATAAAAAGACATTAACATACAAACATTCATCCTGATAATATACAAAGCAGTACAAAAAAGGTAAAATTAAAACATTCAAATACAAGACAGTATCGAGACCAAGTTGTTTACCATATCGGCTAGGGGGGAGAGAAGAGAGGGAGGTATTAATAGTATATGTATATTAGCATAGTAAGTTAATTAGCATTGCCAAGGTTATATAATAGTGTGATATGTATAACCGTTTCCCGAAAGCCATCTTTTCCATGGAGACCAAATAGCTTCATAATATTTAATATTATTATGTATTCGATAGAAATACTTCTCCATTGTATACTGGTAATTTATTTGGGCTATAACTTGGGGCCAAAGTGGTGACTGATCTAATTTCCATAGTCGAGCTATACAGATTTTGGCTGCTGCCAAGACATTAATAGCCAAGTACAGTTTCGGTTTGTTTTTCCAAGGAAGATCAATATGGAAAAGAAAAGTTTGCGGATTCAAAACCATGTCTATATCAAATAAACTCTTAAAAAGTAAGACAATTTCAGATCTAAGATTTAATAGCTTATCACACTCCCACCAAATGTGTATCGATGAGCCCAATTCTAGTTTGCATCTCCAGCATATGTTGGAAGTAGTATTATGCATTTTATGTAGTAAGGTTGGCACATAGTACCATCTGTGAAGGAGTTTATAGTACTGTTCTTGGAGATTTATACAATGTATTGCTTTTCTTACTTTATTCCAAGAGTCACACCATATATCAAGAGAATAGGAGACGCCCAGATCTCTTTCCCATTTCAGAATAGTGTTTGGTTTATCTAACACTTGCTCTTGAACCAACAGATTACTTAATCTCGTAATTAAGTTTTTTTTGTGGTGAGCATTTATGAACCTATCTAAACTAGTCGGAGAAGTTAATGGATTATTTTTAATAAAATTTCTAATTCTTAAATAAGAAAATAATTCTTTACTTGGTATGTTATACTTAAATTGAATTTCGTTAAATGAAACCAAATGGGAAAAAGTGCTTATGTCTGAAATTGTAACAATACCCTGGAGAGACCAGGATTTTAAATCTATGTCCTTTATCATATGTTGTACCGCTATCAACGGAGATGATAGCGAACAAAGTTCCGTATTACCAAATTTTTCCTTAAAAATAATCATGTTACTTAATATGTTGGAAACAATTGGACTAAGAGTGTTTAGTCTATGTATATCTTTTTTATTAAACCAATATAAAAGGAATGGGTCTAGATTTTGACAATTCCACCTCTCATAGTTGTACCAAGGTAGTTCCGAGTTCCGTTTTATATCCCAGGCTATAAAATGGTTAAATAAACAAATTTGGTGTAGGATACGCAAATTAGGGAAATTAAGTCCAGAACTTGAAAGGTTTCTGTTAAGAATGGAACGTGAAATTCTAGATTTTTTACCCATCCATACATATGATGAGAACATTGTTTCAAATTGTTTTAGAATTTTCAGTGAGACTGATAAAGGAATGGTTCTAAATAGATAAATCAGTTTTGGTAAAATATATGACTTTAGAATATTAAGTCTGCCCATCCAAGAGATTTCTAGGTTCCTCCATTGAGAAAATTGATTTTTAAAGGAATCTAGAAGGATCAAGTAATTATTAGTTTGGATAGCAGAAAGATTCTGATATATTTTAATACCCAGATAGTCAATATATTTTTGATTCCAAAATATTGCAGATTTATTCTTAAGATGCTGAAATCGAGATTGTTCCATATTGAACTCAATAATTTGTGATTTATCTAGATTTAGTTTGTAATTAGAGTACAATGTATATTTATTAATACAATTCAGAACATCCGGAAGTGAGTTTTCAGGTGAGGCTAAGGTAAGTAAAATATCATCAGCATATAAAGAAATTTTATGCTCGTACGGACCAGTATTTATTCCTATGATTTTATTCGATCGACGTATTAATGTCGCAAGAGGCTCTATTGAGAGAACATATAGTAAGGGTGCTAAAGGGCACCCTTGTCTTGTTCCGTTGTTAATAGGAAAACTAGTAGAGTTTAAGTTGGGTCCTGAGATTTTTGCATATAAATTCTTATAAAGTGCCATGGTGAAAGTTAGAAATTGACCAGTCAAACCAAAGGTAATTAGTGTTTGTTCTAAGAAAGGCCAACTCACGCGATCAAACGCCTTTTCGGCGTCGAGCGCTAAAAAGATGGCTGGCGTTTTATTTAAATGTATCTCATGAATTAAGTTTAGTATTCTACGCGTGTTGTCTTCACCGCTTCTGCCCAGGAGGAATCCTGTTTGGTCTGGGTGAATTAACTCACCCATAACGGAACTAAGTCTATCAGCCAAAATTTTAGAGAATATTTTAATGTCTAAATTTATCAGAGATATCGGACGATAGTTCGTCACTTTAGTTGGATTCCAAATATTCTAACTACAAACTTAATGTTAACAAAACTGTTCTCATGGCAAATAATTTAAGTCAGGAAGAATTAAGATTTATAAAATCCAATTTTGACTTCATTTGGGCTAAAGATAATAAAGGGTCCTTAGGAATCTTAATCCCTAGGTAATCTATAAGGACAGTAGAGATTAACTTTCTACCGTTATTAAGATCTACAAATAAAACCTTAAAAGACTGGAAAAGGAAAGAAATTTCATGGACCGGTAGAATAAACACTATTAAACTATATATTCTTCCCAAATGGACATACTTATTCCAAATGCTACCTGTACAAATCCCTAAGATGTGGTTACGTATGATCCAGATAGCTTTTAATAAATTCATCTGGCTAAATAAAAAACCTAGAATAAGTCTAAAACTCCTTTCTAAGAAAACCAGAGGAGGGGGTCTTGGAGTACCAAACATTGTGGAATATCACGATGCATGTATGCTAGCTCATGTCATGGCTTCCCAGACAAAGGAAGCTAGAGATGAAACGTGGTATCAAATTGAAGGAAAAATGATCGGCCGTAGCGATATAGCATCTTTACCATGGATTATAAGATTTGGAGGCAGGGAAAAAACACGTGGAGAAAGATCTCTGGTTCTAGAAAGCATATTAGACGTATGGGATAAGACCAAAAAATAAACTAGGTCTATATAATATATTAGGGAATTTCCTTCCCTTAGATGTAATCCCAGGCAATATAGATCTAAATTTAAATGCATGGAAACAGGCAGGCATTCATACTATCCAAGATCTCTGCCTAGATAAGGAATTTAAATCTTTTTTCCAGCTGCAGGAGGAATTTTCCCTCCCCTCCAAAGAGATATTCCCATATTTAAGAATAAAAGGGTTTATATCAAAATGTAATCTACTGTATAAAGGAGAGGATCTGAAACAGCTTAAAAATGTATAGTATGAGGAATACTAAGGGTATGATCTCTTGGCGCTTAACTCTCATTAGAACCCATCAAAACCACACGCAGATTCCGGCAATCAAGTCATGGGAAAGGGAGTTAAGGAGGACAATACCCTGGGAATCTTGGTTAGATTCTATACGGTGGGTTAACAAAGCGATACGCTGTCTGAATATTAGGGAACATTTCTATAAGATAGGCTATAGATGGTACTATGTCACATCTAAGTTAGCAAAAATGTATGGAAAAACAGAAGCATTATGTTGGAGATGTGGAATTGATAACGGGGATTTCATACACACCTGGTGGTCATGTCCTCAAATAAAAGATCTCTGGAGAAAGGTTTTTGATCATATTGAGAGATTGATTGGAATTAAGTTGCCTTCGGGTTTAAAGGTAGATAAATTCTTAATAATTCATATACTTCTGTCTACCAAGTTACTGATAGCTAAGTATTGGAAAAGTAATAAGAACCCTCAGTGGACAGAGATAAGATTACAATCATTATACCACTGCAAAATTGAATTAGGAATAACAAAATCAGTTGGATATAGTATAAGTAAGATTACAAAATGGGAGAAGTGTATACAGCTCCTGGAAATTGAGGTGTAGGAGATATATTGGTTCGCCATATTTGTTGCATCCCGAATTAGAGGTTTATTTGTTTTTTTTGTCGCTATCTGTGATTGTATGTTTTATTGTTCAATGTAAAAATTGTTTTTTATGTATGGAAAATTAATAAAAAAAATTTGAGATGGAATTCTCCAACCACTGGTAAAATAGCAGGTTTATCTGTTTTACGGTTACAAAAAGGTTCCAGTGCAGCCTCGAACAGCCTTGTCAAGTGAGCATTAGTCTTTGCATATTCTTACAAATCCTCATATTGATCAGCCAAAAAAACCTCTGAGATTGTTAAGCCTTTTGTCTGATTCCTTGTCATATCTCAGACACAAAGGCACAAAGATTTAGGCTCAAAGACCACAAAGAAATAGACTAGAATATAGGAAAACATCCTCAAGGAAGAGGTCGTTCTTGTTAGGATAGAATGAAACATTCTTCTGTGACAGCTTTATTCTCTGTTGACAATAAAGTGACACTACATCGGATGTCCTACCCAACAGCTTGTGAGAACCCATTGCCCTGTCCATCAAGGGGATACCCTGCCCTCCGATGAGGCACAGAGACGGTGCAATCTCTATGCAGGTCTGTGAAGACCTGCATAGAGATCACAGTGTGATCGGTGCAGGGGGATCGCGGGGAGGGGAGTGAGAAACCATGTCTCTCCTCCCCCTCCCATCCTAAAAAAAAAAAAAAAAGTTTATTCATTTAAAAAATAATAAAACAATAATAAAGTGAGTTAAGTGATGTCGTTGTGACATCACTGGCATTAATAACATGTTCAGGAGGTCCCTAAGAGGACCTCTAACCATTT
>VKOC01021117.1:0-20177 GCA_009364415.1 Spea multiplicata | reverse complement strand
GATAGTTAAAGTCCCCCATAATAACCACCTCATTGTGATTTGCTGCCTTGTTTATTTGCTTTAATAATTGATCTTCTGCTGCTTCAATTATATTGGGTGGCTTATAGCAAACCCCGATCAGTATTTTATTATTTTTCTTTCCATATATTTCTACCCATAATGACTCCACATCATCATTTCCCTCACATATATTCTCCCGCAGTGTGGCCTTTAGGCTGGACTTTACATAAAGGCAAACTCCTCCCCCTTTTCGCTTTTTTCGATCCTTCCTGAATAGACTATAACCCTGTATGGTAACCGCCCAGTCATAGCTCTCATCCAACCATGTCTCTGTTATACCCACTATGTCATAATTTTCTGCAGACATTATTAACTCCAGTTCACCAGTTTTATTGGTCAGGCTTCTGGCATTAGTAAGCATACAATTTAGAGGTGTATGGTTTTTTCTCCTATCAAGCCTATCCCTATTAACTATTCTAACCCCTCCCTCCGCTCCACCCCCAGGTACATTTATATGCCCCAGCTCTCTATCTATACTATCTTCCCCTTCTATATTGTAGTTTCCCTCCCCCCCTTTCCCTAGTTTAAACACTCCTCCACCCTTCTGGCCATCTTCTCCCCGAGTACAGCTGCACCCTCCCCATTGAGGTGCAGCCCGTCCCTACCGTAGAGCCTGTATCCGACAGAGAAGTCGGCCCAGTTCTCCATGAACCCAAACCCCTCCTTCCTACACCAGCTTCTGAGCCACTTGTTTAGCTCCCTAATCTCCCGCTGCCTCTCTGGTGTGGCACGTGGTACAGGTAATATTTCAGAAAATACTACCTTGGAGGTCCTTGCCTTGAGCTTGCTACCTAAGTCCCTGAAATCATTTTTAAGGACACTCCGCCTACCTCTTACTTTGTCATTGGTGCCAATGTGCACCATGACAGCTGGGTCTTCTCCAGCCCCTCCCAGTAATCTGTCAACCCGATCCGCGATGTGCCGAACTCGAGCGCCAGGCAGACAACACACTGTTCGGCGATCCCGGTCTTTGTGACAGATTGCCCTGTCTGTCCCCCTAATAATAGAGTCAATAGAGGTTAAAGGCAATTATCTCACTGGTAGGGCAAATTTTATTCTTCCAGCCCTGGTGACCCCCCTAAATGTTGAACATTTATAAAACAAAAAGCCTAAATATAAGACTACCCTATAAGAGGAAAAGTAAGTAAATATTAATCCACTCTGCCTCCCTGAGCGACGACAACCTCCGCCGCTACCCAGGACTTCCGCCGGGGCTTCTATGACAGAGCACTGGAATGTCACGTCACGCTGGTGCTCTGTCGAAGAAGCCCCAGCGGACGTGTCAGGTAGCAGCGAAGGTTTTGACTGGCTCCTGCAGAGCTGAGGGGGATCCTCCTCTCTGGTCAATGTCTGTGCAATACGTGCAGACAACCTCCTCAGTTGCTGGCCGGGGCTTCCGCCGGGCTTCTATGGCGGAGCACCAGAAGGTCATGCTGGCATTCTGTAGAAGCCTCGGCGGAAGTGCCGGCTGAAGTGGAGGTTGTCTGCGTGCATCGTGCAGATATCCACTGGCTGCCAGAGAGTGGGATCCAGGTCCCCTGCAGAGCTGCGGAGGATCTGGATCTTTGTCTTTATAGTCTGACTAGGATCTGATTATAAGACTATCTTGAATATAAAATGAGGGGTATTTTTCAGAGCATTTGCTCTGAAAAAACCTCTTCTTATAATCAAGCAAATACGGTATATTCATCATATGAGATGCTATGATGCAACCAGCCCATACTCTCTCTTCACTAACCCAGTCATTTATTAGTTGTTTGAGGATTCTTTCTTTATTGTGTTAGGTTTTTGGTTATTTTGATCTTATTTTGTACAACCCAAAGGACATGGCCCACAAACAACCATTTGCAGATCCCTTGGATCAGTGTGCTCTTGAATACCTTATTGTTACAAATAAGACTTTCCAGAATGTTGGCCACCTGCTTCTCTCTCTCTGCTGATGATGTAGTGTATTGTACATCAAGGGTTTTCTAATTCGTGATTTTTATATTTATGTTCAGTTTCCACATATTGCATATTTTTTTTTTTGCCTTGGAAGACCACAATACAGGCCTCCGCCCTCCAAAACCAAGTTTAAACCAGTGTTTCTTTGCTTACTTTTTTTTGCTTTAGGTCTAGCTGGGAGTTTGAAGGAGCCACGATTGTTTACTGCCCTTCCAGAAAGACATCAGAGCAAGTCACAGCAGAGCTGACCAAGCTGGGCATTAAATGTGACACATATCATGCAGGCATGGGGATCAAGGCAAGGAGAGACGTACATCACCGTTTCATGCGAGATGAAATCCAGGTGGGGGAACCATTGGGTCATATCATTTTTATAGTAGAGACACTTTTACACGGTAAAGCTCAATCTGCTGTTGAGTAGTACGTTCGTGAAACATAAATTGTCTGTGCCAATAATGTCGAAGGGGTGATAATGTTATGATGAAAGTTTGTGGGATATTGATGTATGTAAATGTGATAATTTATAGTATGCAAATAGAGGGAAGTTGGAGGACTGTTATTGGTATGATGGTGATGTAGTTAATACATTCTCTCAGAAACATCAGACATAGGGCAGTTGGATAAGTGATTCAGTATCCGCATACCTGTTACATAGGTTCAAATATTTACCCTTTACAGTAAAACATTGAATTTTATGTGCATTTTAATGACCCTAGGCAAATGTTTTTTTTCTACAATCAATTTTTGATTGTGAGATGTGATTTTGTAAAGCTGTCAGGCCTGATCTAAAACACCATTTAGAATTGTTGCACAAACCAGATGCTGTGATAGCTCAAGCAGGCCTGAGCGTAGCGAACAATATTAACCATTGCTCTTATTACTCTTCTGTCAGTGTGTAGTGGCCACTGTGGCATTTGGGATGGGCATTAATAAGGCTGATATCCGCAAAGTAATCCACTATGGGGCTCCTAAAGAAATGGAATCATACTACCAAGAGATTGGCAGAGCTGGAAGGGATGGACTTCCCAGCTCTTGTCATGCCCTGTGGGCCCCAGCAGACATGAACTTTAACAGGTAAATATTGTTAACGGAAAGTAAGTAGACCATATTTATTAATTCTGGGGAATAGTTACATGTATGGAGCAGTCATTATTGTGACCCATAGAATTTTAATTCTAATGGTTGCTCCTTTTATACCAGCAGTGCTTTATAGAAATGTCTCCATTTTAAATTACAGACCGTTTAGAATTGGTTTTAATAACTATTAATTCATATAAATGTTAATGTGGATTTAAATATGTATTCAGTAAATGGCTGAACAACACCTGCGAAAAGTCCTACATGTCTTTACCTACATTGACTTTACGTACGTTTTTATAAAAGTATTTTAGACAAAATAAGAGGGTCAAATGAAATTGTAACCTAATGAATACTGTTTTTAAGGGAATGCTGCATAATAAACAAGCTTTGATCTTCTTTGTTAGCGTTCCTTTAAGTCAATACGCTTATGTATGACAGCTGTATGTTGCTTAGTGTATTTTCCCCTTTTTTGCTAGGCACATGCTTAGTGAGATCAAAAAAAAATCTTTTCGCGAGTACAAGTTGAAAATGTTGGGAAAGATGGAAAAATACCTCAATTCAAGCAGCTGCCGACGCAAGTATGATTATTTTTATTTCACCTGTATTTCACCCGTATTATTGTTAATAGGCCAATTGTTGAAACATTGAACCAGCAAAACATGTCACGGCATATCATTGATATTTTTCTGGGACCAAAACTAAAATTTAACAAAGTAACTTGTGGCCAAAGTTATATTAAGAGATCACATTTGGAATATCTGCTAGGGCTGCACTACTGTTTAGCTGAGAGCAATGTTCTCTTTTCCCTTAGCGTGAGATCTTCTGAAGTTTCTACAATACAATAACTACAAATGTTGACATTACGGTTTTAAATAGAAAATATGTAAAATATGGATTTTTTTACATGATAAATAGTTTAACATTCAACCCTGATCTTTTTATATATATAATTTCCTATAGTTTGACATTGGAGAAATGCCTAGCTTGACTGTTACCCAACAGTGGTAGCCAATCCTGTTTTACAGGCTTAAAATGTATCTGCACTGTAGCCGCTGTTTAGGGTTCCTGACTTTACAGTGACCTAGCAGTGACTTTAAACCTAGCATTGCACTAACTGTTTTTGTGGCTGGGTTCATTGAACTGGTGATATCTGGACAAGTATTCGTAAAAAAAAATGCAACTTGGAGCTTACTAATAGTAAACATAAATAAATCATGGTTTACTTCACTTTCCCATAGTTAAAAATAAACAAACAGTAATGGGGAAAGGTTTTTAATTTGTCGTTCAATATAGTTTTATTTTTCTTCCCTTTTTCAAGACTGACATCACTCTCTGTGAATGAAACAAAGACAAGTAGCTGTCTCCCATAAGATTTATTTAATGAAGATGATTTCCGATGTCATCCTGTTCAATTTAACATGTAAATTCTTGTTCTTTTTATTTACCTCACAATGGTCCCACGTGTAGGATCATCTTGTCTCATTTTGAAGACAAACAACTCCGCAAGGCCTTGTCTGGTATCATGGGAACTGAAAAATGCTGTGATAACTGCAGGACAAGGTGAGTACTCTGCCCTACGGGAAAAATGCCAGGACACGTTTGACCTTTCTTTTTTTATCAAGTTCATACTTTAATGATTATGATACTAAAGGACTAACAAACAAAATATCATAACATCTCACAAAGAATGCTTATCAAACTGTCCAGTCCCCTTTCTGCCAATTGACCATGTGTAACAACGCTTGCTGTGAGCGCTGGTATGGAACCCACCGCAGGTTCATTTGACAACAGGAGAGCCTCGGTAGATAGATAGATATAGGGGTTGTAGTAGTAACCTGATTTCAAGCTGTAAACGTATGCTTCTCTAATGAAGTGGGATTTGAGATTTCTAGAGGTATGGGGCAGCACGAATGAAGTCTTGTAGTCAGCCAGCACTAAAAATGTAATCAAATGCAAAATATTTGAAAATAAGCATAACACTTGCAAAAAAAAAGATAATACATTGCAAAATACTCTTGAAATACACTCTTAGTGATCACTCTTCTCCTCCACTCCAATATATACCTTCCGTCTTGCCTTCATAACCTTGAACATTTCACCCACTGTTGTTTAGGACAAAGTCCCCTCCTGAGTTTATACACCACACATCCTGCTGGGCAACACTTTACATGTGCCATTTAGTCATCTGGGGAATATACTGTATATTTTTCTGGGAAAAATGCCCACTGTGGCAATTCTACTTTGAAGTGTGATAAGTGTGCTAAAATCTAATAATCTTTTCTTATCATATAGATTTGGCCTTTGTCCTGAAACACATATGTACAACACTATTCTTAGAATATACATATAATCCTAAAATATTATTTAAACCCTATTTAAAATTGCAATATGTTGAATGCTACATGTCCATCCCTGACTGTGGCAGCATGAGAATAATGCATCACACTTGAGTGTCATTATGTGTTGTGTGATTTAAATAAATGTATTTTTCCATTCTTTAGATTAATACATAATCTTTCAATCAATGACACGGAAGGCATTTTACAAGACTTTGGACAGAAGGCTTACCAGCTCCTGTCGGCAGTAGAGGCACTGGGTGGCAAATTTGGGACTGGCGTTCCTGTCTTGTTTCTACGTGGATCGGTAAGTGGCTTGTGTAAATTCTAGAACTGCACTTTCTTTCATGGTTTATTTGGGGGTATTTTGAAGTACCCCCAAAATAGTATGTGCTATCTCTGCTAGTACTGACAATTGCAATGTGATTTGATCTCACATTAATTGAATACTAACTTTTAAGTACTGCCTAACTGATGTTGAATATATGAAATATTTTTTGGTTGGTGCAAGGCAAATGCAGTGAATAACTGTAAATCTCAAAAAGTTACGTTTTAGTATTTGGATTGTCAATACCTTTTGATTTAAAACATTTTTTAAATATACGCTCTAAAGAAAAGTGTCTACAATTTTGTTATTATTGGATTCTTCATTTATTTTAATATTACAGAAGGTGAAGGACCAATTTGATCATGTTCTCTGGCTGGGCGCAGACGCTTTTTAATAAAGAAATAAATACATAATCTCCCCCCCCCACATAGCCTAAAAAAATCCCATTTTGAAATAGTAGTTTGTCAGTAACCAATCAGACCTATAATCTATAGAATACATGGCTAATAAAATATTTAAAAACTGCAAAAATGATTAAAACAGTGTTTTGCTCTTACATAGCTAAACCCATGGCATATTGTCAACCGATAATAGTAAAAGATTGTTTCTTTTTTTTTTTTTTTTAATTAGGGAAATACATTACCATATTCAAATGTATTTATGCTTTCTTATTTTTCCTACAGTGAATTCAGGTTTTTTTTTTTAATGTTCAGTCCACCTGTACTTCTTTTTCCCCTCTGATAACAATGTACAGATGGGCTTCCAGACAGTCCCGAAATAGACCACAGGAGGGTATCTGGTTTCAGTTATTATCTGTAAACGGAGTCTGTCTGTTGTACTGAACAAGACCTCCCGGGAACTTTCAAATTAAGAAGTTGCTTCTGATGAAATTTTATACTACCTCTGTTATAATGAGAACCAAGACATCTCAAAAAGGAAACCCTCTAAAGTAAAAAAATAATAAAGTGGTTGTCTTGTCTGATCCTACTTAATGAGATGTTGCTTAACTGGTTTTTTTCAGGCCCTAATCGCCAAAGGCAACATTTGCTTTTACTGTTATTAAGATATCAGTTTCATTGTATTATTATTCATTTGCAAGGTTTCTATTTATAAATCTAATTAATGCTTATCAGTCTCAGAAGCAGCACATTTAATTTTTCTTGTGTTTCTTCACAGGCCAGAATAGCACATTCTCTCAAGTTGTTAGTGGCAGCGTGAACAGCTAATTTTTATGTAACAGGGCAATAAAATGTACAGTGTAAGAATTGGTATTTATTGTAAGATTATAGCTGGCAGTTCCCACTTTAGAAATAGTATCATACTTATGTGCTCTGGCTTGTACCTTCGCTTCACTTAGAAGGCTAAAATCTAGCTCACACCATGTCTGGCTTATACCCTGGCTTCATATTGTGGTTTTAATGAATTTGCCCCTTACTCTGACTTCAGTTAACCAGGCTAAGGTCTGGCTTTGCGCCCTGGATCCAACCAACCAGTCTCATGTCTGGCTCCTACCTTACCTTAATGGACCATGCCCAAGCCTGGGTCATATCCTGGTTCATCTGCCTGATACCCTGGCTTTGTGAACCAGACCGGGTCTGGCTTGTACCTTGGCTTCAACATTCAGGCTTGAGTCTGGCTCCTGTGAATCAGACAAAGGTCTGGCTGATACCTTGGCTCCAATGAACCAGGCTGCAGTCTGGCTTGTACATTAGCTTCATCAGGCTTGGCTTAGCTCATATCCTGGCTTCAACGAACCAGGCTGAGGCCTGACTTGCATCCCTTGCTTTGACATCCGCACTGAAATCTGGCTTATAACTTGGCTCCAGTGAACTGGGCCGGGGTCTGGCTCATACCCTAGCTCCATGAATGTGCATCCAAAGCAGCATGAATTTCACAACAAGGAGTTAAAATTGTTTACCAAAGAAAGCATAGATCTTCTTACATGGTGTGTTAAAAAAAAAAATTAAAAATTAAAAATGGGTTAATTTCGATTGGACATTTTGCCCAATTGAGTCAAAAATCAATTGACTGTTTCTAGGCCGGTCATACTTTTGACAGAGAAACATTGCAACAGTAGATTAGATAGATTTTGTAAAATTGATTTGGTTTGACTGTTGGTCAGGCTAACTGAAGAGCAGTCATGTTTTTTTTACCACATAACATAGTTGTAAATAGTTGCATAGCACAACATAACAGAACCTTCAGTGTACACCAAAAATTATTTAAAATAAAAAAGTACATTTGGTTGTACTGATCATTAGCAGTATTTGTCTTTTTAGAACTCACAGCGGTTGCCAGACAGATATCGCCGCCACCCTTGCTTTGGCAAGGGTAAAGACCAGACCGAGGTTTTCTGGAAGGCTTTGGCCCGGCAACTTATCACAGAGGGCTTCCTTCAAGAGTCTTCTGGCCACAACAAGTTTGCCACCACTTGTGGCCTTACTGTTAAGGTAAATACCAGTTCTAGCTAAACTTTAATGTTTTTATTGTTGTCTTAAATGCTTCTAATAAAATTGTTTTATTTTTAATTAGGGCCGAAACTGGATTAGCAAAGCTGAAAATGAATTGACTCCAAGTTTGCTGCTTCAGCCCAATGAAGATTTATGTCCTCGTAGAACCTTTGCTCCTAGGTACCTGTCTTTAAATTTGTCCCCAAAACAATCCTTTGTGTGGCTAGGAATTATTATATAGGCAAATGATAGACCTATATTGAAATAGTCTGTGTCAAAGTCTATGGTATCAACTTGAATAGCTGTCTAAACTTTAATGTTTTGTTCATATACAATAACATAAAAAAAACCCCAAACTATACGCACCAAGTTATGTTCGTAATATCTGATTTTGAGTACTGATTTTGGGGTAACACATACATTTTAGATCCTGGGGAAAGTTAAAGCTTCTAGTCAGGCCAGTATTAGCTATCCCTTCCCAGGCTCCTCAACAGTTGTATCTCTTTCATTTATTCTAATTATTGTGTCATTGGCACCAGGGCACCATTAAGGAATTATCGAATGATTTCCTGTAATATGGTGTTTCTGGGAAGCATTCCTGTTATGTATGGTGTATGTGATCATTTATTTCTTTATTTTTGTCATTTGCAGTCTGCAGACACATTCTCCTTTAGTGAGACAGCCTTCACCAAATGCAAGATCTACTAAACCTGAACCAGATCATCGGGTTCGTTGGTAGTTTTTAGTAATTTTATGTAAACTGTTTTTTTTTGTTTTGTTATTTAAACTTTGAGTTTGACAATGTGTTGTTTTAACTATAAACTTGCAGAAAACTTTGGACAGGTTTTCATATAAAGAAGTGGAGAAACTTCCCAAAACTCCAGTCTCAAAAACAAGGTACCTTTCTTTAACTTTGTTTCTTCATGCATAAAAAAAGTCATCTGAACAAAGGATAGAGGTTTTAATTAAACATTTGTTTTAAGTAAAGTGAGTGTTTTCCTGGTTCACATGCCTATTCATTCCTTACCTGATTTTTACCCTTTCCAATTTTAAGGGACATTGCCAGCCATATTCTAATATAAAATGCATAATGAAATCATATTTACATGAATTTCAACGTGTTTTAATCCATGTAAACTGATGCTTATTTAAAAAAAAAGGAGTTAGAAAATGACAATTGTCACATTTCCTTTTCCCTGCCTCTAGATGTTGCTGTTCCACATACTCTGCTGAATGTCACACTAAACATAGCATTAGAAAGAAACATCATCCCTAACACTCTTAACTGCCCAAACTTCTTCTTTCCCAGAAATAATTCTCACATCACGTAAAATTTTGCCAAAAGCATAATTTTTGCTGGAAACATTTAATTATCCGATGAGACAAAAGGAGGAATTGGTTGTTGTCATCAAAACTGAAAAGGCTTGTGAACAGTTTTTTGTTTTTTTTCTCAATCTGATTAAATCGGAACAAAATGACAGATCTGCTCCAGTTTATTTGCTTAACATAGTAGGGCGTGCAATTAATGTACAAGTAGAGCAGCATCTTCAAGCTTCCTGCTTTGAGTAGAGGCAGTCACAAGTCCGATGGCTAAAGAATATGAAAGATACATTCAAGTCCATAGCCAAAAAAAATATTAAAAAAAAATTGAGACCATTTGTTTTGGTACTTTACAGTACTTTCCCATAAACTGTTATTTTCACTAATCTTGTTTTAGCATATTATAATATTTTTGGTCCATTTATAGCCATTATATGTTTCTAGTGAGTATTGGACACGGATGTATTGTCTTGAGAGCTTTCACATAAAAAGAACTGAATATTACAATTATTGCCTAGTACTAATTTATGTCTCTTCCCAAGAGACAAGCATTTTATAATTTTAAGTGCTTCCCATTCCAAAATAATTGCTACTTTTCCGGGTTTAACTTATTGTGTGTGTGTGTGTGTGTATTTTAGGCAGGCCTCTACCCCCCAGGGTGTATATTCTATTAATTTTTAATCATTGGTCATATCTCATTCATTTCTATCATGTTTCCACTGTGTCATTCAAGACTGCAGTCACCAATCAAGCCTTCCAAACCACCAGAGCCCACAATTTCCCCCAGGGAGCTGGAGCTGCAGGTGAGTTGCTTACTCTGGCTAGACCTATGGTTAGGGCTGCTTTAAATTGGGTGCTTGAAGTTTATTAATGTTTCACGTGAAGCATTCATTTACATTGCAGAGAAAGATTATGTTGTCTGTCTGCATAGGAAATTGGTGTACATGTTAGAGCTTGCTTCCGTTTATTGCAAATACATGGATGAAGCAGTCATGGCATCCCTGTGCCAGGCTTTCTTGTCTGTTATCGAGCATTTTGTTGTGGGTACCTTTTTAATGTGTTGAACAACCTGCAGCTAAAAGGGAAAGAGGTGTTTTAGCTGAATGGTGAACCTAGCTGTATCTTAGTTTTAAAGTCATATTGTCTAAGACACACTTAAAGGAAGTTCTCCTTGGCTTTTAAGTGCAGTTGTCATGGCTGGTATATCAGTTTAACTACGTGTATCTCCTAACCAGTGGATGTGACACCATACCATATGGGTGTCCTCCTGGGACTGAGTGGGGTGCAGCTTTGGAAACCTAAAACATGGGGATCTAATGATGTTTTGTGTTTTATTTATTAAAAAGCTCAATGCTAAGTTTTTTTTTTTGTTTTTTTTTACACAAATAGATATTTTGCTTGTCAGTAACAGATTGGTTATAAAGGGAATTCATATTACAGGACATTGATAGTCATTGTGGAGCGCCATCTCCTGGTCATTTTCAAATTAGCAAATCTGTTTTATTACAGAGATGATAATCTTCTTCAAACTAAATTCCATGCACAATAAGTGTGTGTTCATCACTGGGCATGTCTTTGCTCAAGCTTCGATATTGTGGCCTGTGTGTTGCCCTTAAGAACTGTAGTTATGCACCCCTGCTTTATACTTTAAAGTTAAACAAATATATCAACTTTTGTTGGTAAAAAATGAAAATGGTCACAGCATACACATCAATAATATTGTACTGCAAGAAGTTTGGAGATGCCCCTGGCATCTTCTTAAAGCAACTTGCAGCTGCGGGTATGCAGTTCAGTAGGCTGCCGTTAGGGCCACCATCAGAAATCTTGAGGCCCTAAAAGAACTTAAAGCCTGGGCCCTAATGCTCCTCCCATGATACTGCCCCAGGTCTATCCCATTGTCCCCACCCTTTTATCCTCCCCTCTCTCATATGCACTCCTTCTGAGAGCAAGGGTGAGCTTAGGGTTAGTGACACCTGAGAGCGGTATAACTTTTGCCCTCTGATAACAAGCATACATAACACCCCAACGCCACGTAACGTGTATGCAGAAATCCGAAACCCTGAAGCAGAGATAGGACCAAATGGCAGGTCCACAAAACAGGAACTGAGGTAACCAGGTTGTCAGGACAAAATCAAGATGGGTGCAGAGGGTGTGCTGGGTCAGAACCAAATTGGGGAGCAAGCATAATTATAGACTAGACTAGACTAGGCTGGGTCATGATACCAAAAAGACAGGCACCTAACCGGATCAAGAATAGCCATTTAAAATACCTTGAATCACGAATGCAGCAGATAACACTAGGACCTCGACACCAACCAAAGGCAGTGTGTAGAATGAACATCCAGTATTGTATGGGCCACTTCTGGGTCAATCAGGAAGCAGGGTAATATAATAGGCTCTGTGATGGCATTCAAGTCCAGATCATCCTCTTCCTATCGTGTGAACAGTAAGGCCTGAAAACCAAATACAAACAGACACACACTCATGCTAACACTACACACACCCATATATATCGATAGCTAGATATAAAATGTATACACTGACTCTAAGACACACTGATTCTGGCTCTATACACACACTGTCAAAGGTACAGTGCACAAACACATTACTTCCCCTCCCTCTTAATTCATGGAGACCTGTCTCATTTGCAGCTCGCGTTCTGCATGCGAGCTGCTGCCTCGCTTCCTCTCTTCCTCTCTTCTACTACTACTACTACTACTACTACTACTACTACTACTACAGGGTCACATAATGCACTTTATGTGACTCTGCAGTACCAGATCCCCCCATGATGGTCATTGCTACAGTCACTCACACTGTGCTGCTATGAGCATCTGAAAATTGATTCTACAAGTAACTGGCTTCTCAGGAAGAGCACATCTAAAGACACAGTCTACTATCCCAAACAGCTTCCTCAAATCTGAATGCATATTAATGTACTTTGTCAGTACCTGTATGCGTATATACCTATATGCTATACTTTGTAGGGCTCTACAATGAGCCAGGGCTGGAGATGCCTGAAGGTTTGTGTGTAGTCTGTCTTATCTGTTCATAGCCCTTACACAGCAAAATAAATTATTAAAAGGGAAGAACTTTTGGATCTCAATAATAAAAAACAGATGTTTTTTACCACATTGTCAGGCATAGGCACTGATTTATGAAAATGAAGGTTATTTGATGACATTGCAAATACACATTGACCAACTTAATCAAATTATTTCTTGTCTGTCTAAAAAAAACAAAAAGGGGAAGAATTGAACTAGATATGGCTACTGAATGAAGTGTCCTCTTTAAAATTGGTGATTATCAGATGTTTTAATTCATTTTTTTTTAAATCCCTTTCGTTTGACAAAGACTTCCCTGTATGGCAAGCTGGTTGCTGCTAGACAGAAAATTGCTAGCGAGAAAGATATACCACCTGCAGTGCTGGCTACCAACAAAGTGCTGGTGGACATGGCTAAATTGAGGTAGAGTCCTTTTTACTTTCTTTATCGTAAGACATAAATGACAAATGTAGGCTTGTTTCAACTTGTATTGGGTTTTTACCTATGGGCATGAAGTGATTGTTTTTCACTTTTCACTAAACTGGGAGTTTACAGGTGGGTTGCACATCTCAACTCACTGATATCACTGTGCAATATGCAGGTAAAATGACACTGTATCCTCTATAAAGCTACCAAGTTATTTCTACAGTCTGGAGAAAATTCTTAAAATTCACCTCGGTTAACGGTTCTTGTAGA
Organism: Spea multiplicata; assembly: GCA_009364415.1. Taxonomy (NCBI): domain Eukaryota; kingdom Metazoa; phylum Chordata; class Amphibia; order Anura; family Pelobatidae; genus Spea; species Spea multiplicata. The sequence continues at coordinate 6,919 of VKOC01021117.1, read as the reverse complement.
ATAATATTTAAGAATTGGGAGATATGAAATGTCTTTCAATTATTAGTTTAGCGAATACACTCCAGAACGTATAACATATTACATTATTGCACTACATAAACTATATATATGTATTAAACACCCAACATCTTTACCAAGGGAATGACTTCCCCTTCGCAGATATGCATGAGTATTCTTCAATTTTTGTTACATTATTGCTCGCCTTTGGTGGAACCTAATTGGTTTTGGAGGCGTTTGGTGAGGAGGAGAAGAATGGGATCATAATAACAATGCTTGTTTGCCACGTATATTGCTTGAAGAAAATACACCCTTTTAACAAAACATTGACACTAACGGCAGGGCGTAGCTAGTTTCAATATGCATAATTAGTAACTCACATTTTATCATAAAACAAAACATTTAACCTTCAGTGAAGAAATTTCATTTTGAATTGAGCAGAAGAAAGAGGTGTGCCCTTTTCTCATAACAAAGTTGTAATTTTAGTAACTGTTTAGATTTAGAACATACTGTTACTAAAATGCTCCTGACTTCTGCTTGCTGACAATGTATCTATTTTAACCCCTTCAGGACCGGCGTTGGCAAACGGCATCTTCCCTTGAAGACCGCAGTTTTTTAAAAAAATATTTATATATATTTATACACCCAGCGGTCAGTAGCAGCCGCCCCTCACGATCCCAGTGTTCAAAGTGACGCTGGATTGCGTATCATCGATGACGTACCTGGTACGTGCCGGTGACCTTTGACCCGGAAGTACCAGGTACGTCCCGTTCTTGAAGGGGTTAATGAATTGCTGCAAAGCCTTCATTGTGGAACAGTTTCCATTGAAAACAGTGGAACCTTCTGCTGATTGGTCAACATTTTGCACCCTGCTCTACATTATTGTTTAAAATATGTGGAATGATGTGTGAATATCTGGGAACTCTCAGGGTTTGATCTTGAGTCTGAGCTTTTTGCCCCGATGTCAAGGACATATTCTCAGGGTCACACAGTCTGGAGATGGTGAACAAATTTGGCCAATCACTCCATAGAATTTTCATGATGGGCTATTGAGGCTTAATACTTCAAAATTCACGGGGTCAGCTTATTTAGGTGTGGATGTGTACAGTGATGTAACTGGCTGCAAGAAGTAGTGTTTGTGTCTTCCATATTATCGATACTGGTAAGTTGCTGGTATTTGACACAGATCCCTGGTAAACTATTACAATATGCTATACGATGACTTACTGGTGCCTGCTGATAATTTTTGTTAAAAACATATTACTGTCTTTTGTAGGCCAACCACTGTAGACAATATTAAAAAGCTTGATGGCGTGTCAGAGGCAAAAGCCACAATGTTGGCACCCCTTGTTGCCACCGTCATGGAGTTTTGCCTTGCTCACGGTTTACAGGTGAGTTTTTATTACTTGTTGATACAGAACCGCAAGACTTAAGCCTCATTTTAAACAGACCTGAAAAGACATTTAAATCCCAGCTAAGAGCTTGTGACTTGTTCTGCACGGCGTATTTGGGGTCATCACAAACTGTGGGTTGCTTGCTCCATTTTAAATTAGGGCTTTATGAGGTTTATGTAATTACATAATGTACAACTCACTACATGTACATGTATATGTATCTTGTATACCCAAAATATGTTGTTGGATAGAAACGTAGAACTTGATGTGGAGACCCAGACCCTAATCAGCCCTTGGTCTTGTGTTAAATTCATGATAGCTTTATGCCTATCCAATGCAACTCTCATTGTATTAGTCTTTACCACTTCTGATGGGAGGCAGTTTAGTTTATCCACCCCTCTATCTGTAAGAAGTAAATGTTTCTTAAATTACATCTAAATCTCTGACCCTCCAGTTTTTGACAATTATATGTTGTGCTAATATTTCTCCTATGAAATAAACTTCCCTGTTGTACTTTGTTAAATTCATTTTAAGTATTTAAATGTTTCTCCCGTGTCTTCCCTCTCTCTGCTTTCATTGATGCTTATAAGTATTGAGATCCCTTAGTCTTTCCTGATCATTTTTCTCCTACAAACCGTTTACCGTTTGAGTAGCCACCCTCTGAGGTCTCTCCATAATGTCAATATCCTTCTTGAGAGATCTGTAAAGCGGCAGAACTATCTCCCCCTTACTGCTACTAATGCTTCTAGTTATACAGCTCAGCACCCTGCTTGTTTTTTCAGACAATTTATTGCATTGCCTGCTTAGAAGGGGAACTCCCACCAAACCTATATTCTTTAGTTATTGCACTATGGCTGCATGGAATATATATCTAGAAGTCTCATAAATAGTTCCTTTGTCACTTATTTCTGTGTTTCATGTGCGTACTGACCAAACCATGATCCTGTGTGTTTTGTGGCGCTTATTCTTGCAACTTGGAACATGGCATCAATTTGTATCCCCTCCCTGGTGTGTAGTCGGGGCAGCAGTTAGATGTCTACGCCCTAATCAAGGGCTTCATTAGAGGGTTAAAAGGCATATCATGAGGCACAGTGGCATATAGTGGGTATAAGGCATTTCTGGGGCAGAGTGGCAAGCCTGGGGACAGATGTGCATAACTGGGGGCAGGTTGGAAAATAAAACAAGGAAATAAAAACAAAAAATATATATTTTTCTCAATCAGTTTTTTTATCTTTTATTAAAAAAATAGTATAGTTTACATGAATTGACATTTACTAGTAAAACTTTTTTCCTCTAGGGTCACCTTATATTCAGGCCTTTTCTTTTATATCGAGCAAATACGGTACTGTATTTGCACAAACATCCTAATGCAAGCAGGGGATTGGCAGAACCATAACAGTTCATGTTAATGTTAATTTTTTGGTCTCATGATACATAAAAGGGAAACAGAAACTATAGCAACAACAAATAGCGGAAACAGTGACATACATGGCTTTTGCTTTAAGAAGCATAAACAAAATGTGCGGGATTTTTTTCTGCTATGAATAAATGGCGATATTGCAGGTTGTAAGATATTCACTTTAATATCCATTTCAGACAGATGCACTTTCCAGTTCCAGTCCAAAATCAGCTAATACACCAGTCAAGAAAGTCTGTGTTTCTATCTCTTTACCCGAATCCCAGCGAGTTACTTATTCAATGTTCCAAGAGCAGCATTTATCTATGGTAAGTGTTCAGACATATCTTGAATACCACTAATCCTAAACTGTATATGTAATAATATTATAATATATATACAGTTGCAATCAAAATTTTTCAACCCCCATTGCAAATCAGGTTTATTATCTAAATTTACAGACTTTCAGCCGTTTGCAATGAACAAATTAAACAAAAGCAATTGAAATAGTCATAAGTTCAACTAAAATTTATAATATAATCACATTACATTACATTTATTTATAAAGCACCGGCAGATTCTGCAGCGCTGTTACAGTCAGTAGAACAATTTCACATACAAAAACACATACAATAACAAACTGGTGCAAAGGAGAAGAGGGCCCTGCTCTTGCGAGCTTACAGTGGTTGAGGGGGAACTGAGACAATAGGAGAGGACTGCTTGGATGGGGATGAGTTGATCTGGTTCCAATGATGTGTTGAAGCTGTTGATCAGATGCATTGATTATGATGATGGTTGGGGGTACTGGGAAGGAATGTTGTACGCTTCCCCGAACAGCTGGGTTTTCAGAGGTTTTGAAAGTTGCGTATGAGGCAGAAAGTCTGATGGAACGGGGAAGGTAATTCCACCGGAGGGGTGGACTTCTCCGGTCTCAAAATGATTCAACCCCCTGAATAGAATCCCCTCACAACAGCCCAAATATGCAACTAATCAAGGGCTTCATTAGTTGCACTAGGTGTGCTTGAGCTGAAACACATGAAATACCTAAACTGCCTAGGGGTTCGAGTGTCACATTGGACTGCGTGCTAGGAATATGGCAAAAGAATGGTCCAAAAAGTTATGAGAAGAGATCCTTGCCTTTCACAAACAGGATACAAAAAAGATAGCAAAGGTACTGAAGCATAGTTTGCAAGTTAAAAGTTAATGGAACGTTGTTTACACTATCCGGACGGGGCATAAAAAGGAAGCTATCAATGGCTGCAGCCAGATTTCTGAGAAGGCAGGTTGAGAAAAAACATTGAGCGACTGCAAAAGACCGGCAACAGGCACTAAGGTTTCAGTGAGGACATGAAGGCGCATACTATACACAGAAGGTTTCTAAGCAAGAACTCCAAGGCTTATAGCACTACTGACCCAAAAGCACAAGAAAAGTTGGTTCTTACAAACGCAATATCATATAAATAAGCCACAGAAGTTTTGGGATTCTGTGGAGTGATGGAACAAAACTGGAAAGTTTCGGCCCAATGGAATCCATGTCTGGAGCAAGAAGAATGAAGCATACGCTGAAAACAACATTCTGCCTACAGTTAAGCATAGTGGTGGCTCAGTGGTGCTCTGTTTTGCATCCTCTGACACTGGAAACCTGGATTGTGTGAAAGGCAAGATGGATTCATTGAAGTATCAGAAATACCACTAACAAAAGTGGGTAAAGGTGATGAAAAACCCTTCCACCTAAAATGAAGGGGGTAGCAGAAGCATTGCTAAACACTGCACCTCTTTCCTGAGTTTTGTCTGAAGGCTGTCTTGTACAGCGGGCATTTACTTTCAAGGGATCCATGTATAAAGTGGATATAGAGGCAAAAGGTGATCATTGTTGACCTTATTTGCATGCGCCTATCCAGAATTCCTTGTGGTTGTGGCAGCACCATGCGATTTCTGAGGGAAAAAACAAGCTTTCTGGCTTGTCTGGTATTTGTAGATCAGTGTTTAGCAATGCTTCTACTACCCCATTGAAGTATCAGGAAATCCTAGGAGAATAGGTCATGTTGTCTGTGAGGAAGTTGAAGATTGGATGTCATGGGCCCTTTCAACCAGACATTGATCTCAAGCATACTTCAAATTCCACCAAGACTTTTTTGCAGTAGAAGTCCTGGAAGGTTCTACAGTGGTCATCACAGTAACCCGACATTAACCCCATAGAAAATCGCTGGTTGGATTTAAAGAAGGCAGTTACTGAACTGGAGGCCAGTGCCCCTCGAGGAATGGGCTAAGATTCCTCAGGAATGCTGCCAGAAGCTGGTGCGTGGCTATATATATCTTGTTTGCAACAAGTCATAAAAGCAAAAGGGTGCTCTACTAAGTACTAAAGATGCTCGCCATGAAGGGGTTGAATAATTTTTAGACTGGAGAAGTCATAAATTGCATTTTTAGTTGAATTTGGGGAAACCACTTGAAGCATTTGTTTTGTTGAGCTATTTCAATTGCTTTTGTTTGATTTGTTCATTGCAAACGTTATTGTAATGCGTATGGTGCGCAGTTTTTTTGTTTTTTTTTTAAATATTTTTTTTTCTTTGCAGCAAACAATTGCAGATTCACGTAGTCTGAGTATAGCTGCAGTAGGTATGCATTTATGCCAGGCATTGAAAGCAGGTTACCCAGTGAATGTGCAGCGGGCTGGCCTGACTTCCACTATACAAGACACCATTAGTAACGTTATCAAAAAACCGCCTATTAATTCAGGTAAGATTTGCAATTGCTCTACAGAGGTGACATGATTGTTGATCGTAGAACATAGAGTGCTGTTATATTTTAAATATTCTAACAATTGTTTTCATTTTGTTGTATGAAAGTCTGTTTATGTGTTAGCTAATTTCCTCTTGCTTCATCTCAACAATATTCTTATGAAACTTATTATTTTTTAGTTAAAAATGCACTTAGTTTGATAATCGTGCCAGTGCATATGTGCATTTGCATGTCTGAAATGCTCATAAACCAATGGATCTGCTCCATGCACAAAAAAAATGGAAAACTGTCCCTGATCAAAGAGAGAGAGGTATTTTAGCCTGTACTAAGAACACAAGTGCAGATTACTTGGTTTAACCAGGCATCATGCAGGGCCATCTTAGCCGTTATTGCAGTAGAAGCGCCAGGGCTGTCTTTAATACAAGACAGAAGGGGCAGCTGCTATGGCATGCAGCAACTGCGGTTGGAAGGGCAACCGAGCCGGCCTCTCTTGGGGGCCCGGGCGACCCCCTGCAACCACTTCCGCACAGGCCTTCAGGTTACGTTATGCAACCCTGCTGCGCTCCCGAGTGTAAAAGATAAGTTGCACACACAATGTGTGAGCGTCACAGAGAATTCTGCAGTTGGGGTAAGGTGGTGTGAGAAGCAGTGTAAATGAATGTGTTAATGAGTGAATGAATATATATGTATAAGTTTCTGATAGCATGTGTAAGGGGGGGGGTGGCACGTTATTAGTGAATACACACCTTTGATACATTATTTCCTTTTTAAAAGCATTAAGAGATCCTTCGCTGAGAAATTGAGCAACAAATCCATTACTGCAGTGCCTCATTCAATTCCACTAATAAAAATTCAAATTAAAGTTTTTTGCAAGTACTTTATCCCCTTAAAACCTTCATGACGTTTCATGCTGTCATGAAAACGTGCCAGACACACCACTACCCGAAAGGTAGCTTTGCAAGTAATAAAAAATAACACAATAACCTGCACCCACATTTTCTAAACATATAAATGGGCTAATGACCATTTTTGAATTACAACTCCCATCAGCCTCAGTTGTGCTGAAAAGGAAGGCTATAGGAATTGCAGCACACAGAAAAGGGTCCACCAGAAAAACAAGAGGCAGGCATACAAGGGGCGTCTGGGCCTTCTGGGCCTTCTGGGCTGGGGGCCAGGTAAAGCCCGTGGCCCCTCTGTAACTCACATGCCCACTGCCACACATATTTATAAACGCCCTCATATTTACACAAATTTACACACTAACATACATATACATTTATGCTCGCATACACTTACAAATTCCTGATCACACACAAACAATTTCAAGCTTTTACCACATTATTAGTGCTGCAACTAACGATTATTTTAATAATCGATTAGTTGGCCGATT
>VKOC01021116.1:0-33794 GCA_009364415.1 Spea multiplicata | reverse complement strand
TCTCTCCTTGAAAAACAATATATAGTTTACATGGGTACACTATTCACAGGAAAAGAGAATAATTGCTGAACCGACATAGCGCAAAAATGGCAAAATTGCGCCGGGCTTTGAGGTACCAAAAACCCCTGAGATTGAAGGAGTTCATAAAAGTCAACCCGCCCGGCTGAGAAGAAACTGTTCAGACATCAACAACAGTGTATCCACAACAGGCAGATAAGTTAAAACAGATTCTTTAAAACAGTATATAAAGAAAGTAAAATAAGAAATATTATACAGACTGTAGCCAACATACCCTGAAAATCTTTATTAAAGTATAACGATAAGACACAGAAACAATAACAAAAAAAAATCCTATTATTTTTTATTATAATAATCAATCAATAAAAGGTATTAAAAACACTGGACCACTTTAGGATGATAAGCTAAAATGTTTGCTTCCTGCTAATCCAATGATAGTTTTTAGAGGGCCTCCAACTTGACATGAAAACTTACTAAAAGTTACACCAGTAAAATGAAGAAAATAGGAAGAGAGGGTCATTGTTTAACACAAAAACCTGTTTTTTATGGCTGTAAAATGTGCTTAGCCTGTAAACAGTCTAAACCACAAAGATACCCTGTAACTGTAATTATCTCCTATGAGTAACAATATATAGGAAAGAGATCAAAAAAGGGATTGGAGGAACATCAGAGGAAATCTTAAAAACAAAGACTAACCCAACATTGAGTGTCAAAGCACTTTTTGGAATATCACAATCAAGTTTAAAAAAAACTGACGTGAAAGGAATAACATAAAAGAAATGGGAAAAAAGATAGATGAAGTGGTTATTCAATCAACACCCTAAAACCTAAGGGGTTAAATGCTGATTTTGATCTCTTTAATTTCCTATAATTCTTTTATTTTTTCTATAATTTTGAATATCTTTTTAATGCTTATATACATTATAATCAAACATAATGAGATTATGTAAATATAATGTTTGTTTGCTATACATATATAAATATTTACTTACCTTGTTTTCATTGTTTTATATATTTTCTTTTCTAACATTTGAACTTTAAAATGAGACAACACGGAATTAAAAAGATCTCTTGCCAGTTGTTTTTGATTATACAAAAAGGACAGATGGGAGGTACCTGATATGTGATGATGCAGTCATGTTCTGTAATGAAAACCTGGAAATATTTTAATCAAGATGGCATGATGCCTATCTTTGTGCCATCATTGGGTGTGAAAAGCTTTCACCTATGGGGTGATTGATCCCTCACTGAGAGAAGCCAAAAATGAGGTAAATAAATTCATATATTCCTAAACATCACTTTGTCTGACTATTATTTGACCCAAATCTTATCATTTGATTTTAAAGTTCTTTAACGTGAGCATTTAAATTAACTTTTCCCTTTAAAAGGGGAATCTGCAAAAGGTAAACTTCCACTAAGTCTTTGCCTTCAAAAATCACAATTTTATTCTTATAAATAGAATGAGAAAAATATAATCCCAGGACAACCTCACGATACCCTGATACCACACTCACTTAATATAAGAATCCCTTATTTGTCGGTAACTAAACATAACTGTGGGAAATTAAGTGAAGTATGCTCTTCTGTTAGTGAATCTGTAAACAATCATGATAAGCATATTTCCAACTAGCTTGTGCACGATGAGCAAAATTGCTTTGGACTAAAATTTTAGTTTTTGCTTGTTTTCTTTTTCTTTTTTTTTTCGGGGGCAGTGAATTTTTGGTTTCCTGACCGTTAAAACTGTGCGCATAAATCAAGGGCTTTTCTTTGATTCAGTTTATCTCTCAAAGGGAGATCGCTGACCCCATTGCTCCTCACCTTTCAATATATGTATTTTTAAAAAAGGTTGCCGGGGGTAAGGACAGTCAAAGAGGTGCAGTAGCAGCAGCAGCAGCAGCAGCAGTAGTAGTAGGGCACTGGGCAGGCACACACTGGAAGATCATAGGCACATGCAGCCCCATGGAGCAGGACTTAATTTCCACAATATTATAGAAATTTAAAAACGTTTCAAAAAGAAAGAAACATGCAGCCCCGTGGAGCAGGTCTGAAAAGGTGCATTAGTAGCACATTGTGTCTGGGCAGGCAGACACTGGCAGGTGGCAGGCACATGCAGCCCCATGGAGCATTGCTGAGTTTCCACAATATCATATAGTTTCACCATATCAGAGGTGCTACTTTGACTTTGGGGAGCTTGGGTGGTGCTAGTACCCATCAAGTGCCACTGCCCAAATGGGTGATGCTCCAGTGAGTCTAGTGCAGCTCCTTTGCATTGGGAATGGGACATATGGCCAGCAGTACTGGTGCTGGGAATCCCCATGTCCAAATTCTGCATTTCTCTGCATTGTGCTGCATCTTATGCACCCTACGGACAAGCGTGTCTCTCCAACTTTTAAGGACCAACTTGCCCTTAACCTTTAGGTCACAGAGGGTGGCCAGCATGTACTCTGGGTTGTCCATGATGCCTTGCATGCAACCTTTCAACTATATCAGCCTACATCTTGCATCTTGCAACCTCCACATGTAATCTGTTGACCGAAAATACCTCATTTTGTTCCAGCAAGCCATGCATATGTTTTCAAGGTAGGTAAGTAAGGGGATAATCTGGCCCAAAGTGGCAGTGTTCTGGCTGAAGTCCATGTTCACATCCCTAAATGACTTAAGGACTGCCACCATCTGCCCCATTAATGGCCATTCCCCTCTGCCCAAAGGGCTGGACACCCCAGTGCTCTGCTATGAAGACATTGAGTGAAGAGACCACTGCTGCTCTAGGATTTGCTCCATCATGTCCAGGGTGGGGTTCCAGTGAGTGACTGTGGACCTGCCTGTGGTCCAATCCACTATAACAGCATCTTCCAACGTGATGTCAAAATGTCTGCTGATTTTTGCTGCTCATCCAACACTTCAGCATGGAGTAGGAAGGATTTATAACCCTTCTGCTTCAATTCTGCGTGCCTCTGCCTACACTCCACTGTTGTGTGTACGTAGGTGTTGATTCACCCCAGGATTGATGAAATGTCCTTTCACTTTACCCTTGCTCACTACCTTATGTCACAACTTGCAATGCACCCATCTCCCACAGTTTCAAAATGCTCCCACACACTTTACTATGATGTTGTCCACCAGATGAGATAGCAATATTAGTGATTGTGGTATTGTATTTGTGATTGTGGTGATGGTAGTGCTGCCAGTGCAAGGCATAGGTGCGCTGCTGGTTCTGCACAGTGAAAGGAGGAACACATTCAGAGCTACGGAATTTGATGGCGCTATAAAAAACAATAATAGTAATTCAACAGAGAAACTGGAAGATGTGTCGCTTGACTCCTCCAAGTTTGACTGATCTAAATCCAGGTCATTGTCATCCTCGTGATCATCGTCAAAGATGACCTATCAATCATTGATATGTACCTTCCTATACATAGTTCCTCCACTTTACCTCATCCTGTAATAGTGCTAAAATGGCTTGTAATGGCAGTGGCTACATGTGGCTTTAAATGGACAAATCATGACAAATTGTCGGCACTTTTGCAGTTCAGTTAACTCTGAGTTGGTCCTCGTTATTGTTCGTTCATACGAACGCATAAAACGCAATTTTCATTAAAAATAAACTTCGTATGAAAATGAATGCAGAAATCTATCTCAAGTGTTCCGCTGCCTGCGCAGCTGTATTGACTGGGTTGCAGCCATTTAATTGCCAAGTGAATCAGGTCATACATCTATGACTGTGGTGCTTTAACTTGTTGGAATGCCCAAGCATGGAACATTTGAGCATGCGCTACAGTAACACCCTTCAAGTCACTATTTCTGATTTCAAATTGGCATAATCATTAGCATTGTTTGGTTCCAGATCATATTATGCTTTCTGTGGCCAGCAGACTAGCCCATTGTTTGTGTGTTCAGTGCTCTCAGCAGTCTTTTCAAATGCGAAGGTAAGCTTCCACATCATAAGACTCTGGAGCAAATTATTTGCTTTCATCCTACCATTACTTTGAGGGTTCTGTAGCCAGGGCCAGGCAGGGAATAAAAACCAAACCTGGAAATACCATATTTCATGGTGCCCTTATTGTGCATATGAATAGGTTCAGAATAGGGACAAACCATGTATCTATGAAGTACCTTAGTAGTATTTGCTCGATTTATAAGAAGACCCTGATTATAAGATGACCCCCCCAAATTTGAATATTAATTTAGGAAAAAAAAGCCTGAATATAAGACAGCACTATAGAAAAAAGCTTTACTAGTAAATATTCACATGTAAACTATTTTTTCATATTTAATAAAAACTATAATTGAGAAAAAATGCATTTTTGTTTTTTATTTCCTTTTATTTGCCAACCTGCCCCAAAATGCCCCTAAATGCCACTCTGCCCTCCAGATATGCCTTATACACTTTTATATGCCACTCTGCCTCCCTAAATTTCCTTTTAACCCCTATATGCCACCTGCCTCCCTGATATTCCTTTTAACTCCCTATATGCCAGTCAGTCTCCCTGAAATGCCTCTTAACGCCGCCTATATGCCACTCTGCCCGCCTCTGATATTCATTTTAACCCCATATAAGCCGCTCTGCCCCCCCTAATATTCTTTTTAACACCCCTATATGACACTCTGCCTCCAGAAAGACCTTACACCCCCCCCCCACATATGCTACTCTTACCCTCCCCTGACTTACCAGTGCTTCCATAGACTTCTCCCCGTGCTGCAGATTCCTTGGTGTGTAGTGAGGGCAGCCAGTGAAGGTTTGTGCGATGCGCGCAGACAACCTTCACTGCTGCCGGCACTTCCGCCGGGGCTTCTATGAATGAGCATCGGAAGGTCCGTCATAGAAGCTCGGCAGCAGCAGAGGTCGTCTGCGTGCATCGCACAGACCGCCACCGGCTGCTGGAGAGGAGGATCCAGGTCCCCTGCAGCGCTGCGGGGATCTAGATCTTAGTCTTGTAGTCAAACCTCTATTTGATGTCTGATTAGAAGACAACCTTGAATATAAAACGATGGTTATTTTTCAGAGCATTTGAATAAAAACTTGTTTTATAATCGAGCAAATACGGTATATTTTAAGAACAAATTAGTCACAAAAAGATGCATATGAAAACACAGTTCTAAATATCCTTGTGACCCATGACATCATGCAATCAAAATATGTAACCAAAAAATGAAATTAAAAAATAATAAAAAAGAGCTTCAAACCAATACTCAGGGTAATCTCCCTTAAATTACCCAAACTATAGAATAAATAGAACAAAAGATATGAGAGTAGGTGAGCTATATATACTAATTAGAATATTTAAACCACCACAAGTGATCCAAAAATAATATAATATACTCATGTGTGAATATATATATCTCTCCACGGATACTCATCTAAGTCAAATGATGATCCTATACATGAAAAAGAAAAAAAAAAAATCCAAACATAGCGTAACCTGTAGCTAAATGATAAAAACCTAAATAAATAGGAAGGACCCTATTATTATATTTATTATTATTTAGATACCAAATACAGATTTAATAAACATATATAAAAGAACCATATAAGTAATACATCTTTAAATATGAAAAGGTCACGGAAAACTTATATGCTTACAAAAGCAGACATAAATATGCATGTTGTAAAAGCTTCACAGAGACGCCGGCAATGGAAGCCTTGATGGCCTTGATCATTTGACTTGGATGAGTATCCGTGGAGAGATATATATTCACACATATAAGTATATTTTATTATTTTTGGATCACTTGTGGTGGTTTAAATATTCTAATTAGTATCTATAGCTCACCTACTCTCACATCATGCAATCAGTTGGGATCATTTAGAAGTACGCCAGTGTAGTCCAAATAATGCTAAATAATATTTCATGTGTGAAATTAACACTTTTCAAGTTTACTTAAATCACTGGAAAAAAAAGTAGTTTAAAACACAGAAATCACTTAAATAAAATCACAAATAATGTGTAGCTTTCCTAAAAAAAGAAAAATTGGAGCTAAAATGTGCAAAATGGCTGTTAAACAATCTGCAACACAGTGCATATTATTCCTTAGAGGTGAAAATGTGCAAAACACTTGTTAACCAATAATTAATTTTGCAGCAGTAAATAATAACACTTCAGAATATTTTTCTGAGCTGTATTGCAACTGCAAAAAAACATTTATAGGTCAAAATATGCAAATATATTTGGCATATCTTAAAACAGGACTGCCTTATAAACAGATTAATTGAATATCACTTTCAAACCCAGCATTGTGTGTATAGATCAAATGAGGACATATGGAAAAATAGTGATGAACTGAACATAACACGCAAACCCTGCATTGCAAGTATATATCAAATGAGAAATTTACAGATTAACTGAAGTGCCTATGACATTTTTAATACATATCCAAACATGATCTACAATTTAATAATATTTTTATGTATGTGTAAGCATATAGTGCTTAGAGAGTATGTGTAATTAATCTGCATGTAATTATGTGTAAGTGTATGGAGTTGGAATGGTTTTGTACAGCACTCTTGGTAAATATGAGCAATGAAGGCTGTGAATTAGTTTTTTCCCCAATATATTTTATTTTTAAATTATTCAATGTATAAAAGCATATCAAACAAGAGTTTACAGATACAATATATAGCAGATATAAAACAACATTAATACATCCCCAAGAGGGGGTTGAGCTATATATGGAAAAGAAAAACATAACATAGAAATACTGCCTTACAGTGTATATAAAAAAGTCTACACACCCCTGTTAAAATGCCAGGTTCTTGTGATGTTAACCCCTTAAGGACCATAGGGGTTCTTACTCGTAGTATATTGTGTTGCTGTTTAGATGTGATTTTCTTCTTGCTCATGTCATGCTCCCACACATTATATATTGTTTTTTTCAGGACAAACAGGGCTTTTCTTTAGATACCATTAATTTTATCATATAACCTAATTTACTATAAAAAAAAAGATAAAATATGGGTAATTCTTGTTAAAAAATTACTTTTTCTCACTTTTTAAACAATAAACTTTTACTCATCTGTAAAAACTAATGAAAAAAACTGCTAAAAACATTCTACAATTTGTCCTGAGTTAAGAAATACCCAATGTTTTTATGTTTTTTTGCTTTTTTCTGCACGTTTTGTTATTTCAAAACCATTTTTTCCAAGTCTGGTAATTCTGCCCATGTGCTGTTTTGGGTATCTCTGAAGCCGGCCAATGCAATTAATGCATTAAATCATATATTTTTAAAAACTAGACAACCCAAGGTATTTGAAATGCTGGTATTTTAACCCTTTCCATGCACTGATTTTACCACCAGCCTTTGTGAAACTTTATGGTAGTAAATTGTTTTTGTATTTTTTTCGCACACGTTGTACTTCAGGTATAAATTTACCGCTCCTGGTATATGTCACTGTCAAACAACACCCCTGAGAGCAGTGATTCCCCCCATGCATGGGTTTGTTGGGTAATTTGGGAGGAAAAAGGCCGCCTTTGTGATGTGTGCAGTACCTGCATTCAACCTGCAGGAGGAGCTCGAGAGTACATGTACGGGCATTGTCGTTATCACGGTGCACGGCAACCCCGTACATGTACATGGATTGACGTTAAGGGGTTAATGATATTAGGTAAATAGCACAAAATCACAAGAAATCAAAAAAATGCAAATATATCTCTGAAGGTTACACACATAGCTACTGGGGAAAAATGTCAAACTAAAACTGCAGGAAGAATGTACTCGCTGTGGGTCTAGCTGCTGAAATTCCCTGCGGGACTGATATGGGTTTCCAAAATACCAAATAACATAAAAAAATTACAAAAAGCTTCATTCGCTGGCATTCAGTGAAATGTTACACTGTAATTCAAGAAGTTAGACTGATAGATCCTTGTTACAAGCATCCCATGAAAAGAGGAGTGTTAATAATTCAAAAAGGACAGAACAATACGTCAAAATACCCTGTTCTCTCCTATTTCAGTTTGGTATCGAGGTTAGGAGAAAATGCGGATTACAACTGCACATTATCAACCTTGACCTTTAAAATGCAATGTAGATTTACCATTCAGTATTAGACAACCTTAAAGCCAAAATAAAGGTGTCATTTTATACTTGATGGGAATTATGTTAAAGGACAAGATTGTTGAACATCTGAAGTCACATGGATTTCAAAAACAACATGTGTTTTCCTCAGGAAGATCATGCCAAACAAATCTTATTGATTTTTTTGATTGGTTGACTAAAGTAATTGATCAAGGTGGTGCAGTAGATGTTGCGTATATGGATTTCAGTAAGGTCTTTGACGCTGTCCCACATAGAAGATTTATCAATAAACTGCAATCTCTGATCTTAGATCCCATTGTTGAATGGATCAGGCAGCGGCTGAGTGACAGAGGGTTGTAGTCAACGGAGTATATATGGAACAAGGTCTTGTTACCAGCGAGGTACCTCAGGGATCTGTACTCGGACATGGTAAAGTATATCTTTTTTGCTGATGACACAAAAATTTGCCACAGGTTGATCTAGGTAAACTGGAAAATGGCTGTGGCAACTGGCATTTAATGTGGATAAATGCAAGATAACCACAAAGGTTATAAAATTGCAAGTGCAGAGTATAGAATAATTGATATAGTCCTAATCTCAACATCTGAAGAAAGGAATTTTAAGGTAATCATTTCAGAGGGAAGAGCTCATGCCGTTGTACAGATCACTGGTGAGACCTCGCTTGGAGTATTGTGTACAGTACTGGAGAATGTATCTACAGAAGGATATAGATATGTTGGAGAAAGTTCTGAGAAGGGCTACTAAAATGGTTCATGGATTACAGAATAAAATTTACCAGGACGTGGCAGGGGGCATATGATAGAAACATTTAAAGACATAAAGAAGATAAACTACCACAACAAAATTACATAGTCTTAAATTAGAAAGGCAAAGGTTTAAAAGGAATGTCAGGGAATATTACTTTACTGAGAGGGTAGTGGATGCATGGAGTGGGAATGGCATAAGGCCTAGATAAAATGTATTCAAAAATTGGGCAGACTTGATGGGCCCAATAGTTCTTATCTTCTGACACATTCTCTGTTACACTAATGGTGAAAAAGAGTAAACATTTTGCGATGGAAGACTAGAAAACTGTACCAGGACCCCTGCACTGAATACTCAATAGCACAATTTGCTAACAACCAATAAAGTATTCTATACTTACGACTGGCAATAGGCAAGGCGGAGAATAAAATGAGAGATATGATCTTTCCGCCGCTGATCATACACATCATCGTTGATCTCATCTTGTAATGGCTAAAAAAAAAAAAAATCATACAAAATCTTAAACGGCAGGAACTGTCACCCTTTAGTCACCTATCATAAACTTTTAAACATGTATTCAAGATAAATGCCACACACTGGCTAGGGTGCCAACTTGAACCATTACTAAGATATTCACCCCTTAAGTAAATGCATTCAATAGATGCCCCTGTACATCTGTGTAGATAACCCATGCAGCCCATGTAAGTGACAATATATGTTTAATTTATAGGGGTTTAAGAAGAGGTTAAATGCCATACTAATCTTAAATTAAAACAAGTTGGAAATGTACACGAGACATAACATTCTTTGTTGTACCATTAGTTCAACTTCTTTCGGAGGGTGATGGGAGCTGCAGACCTCACAAGCACATGAACCCATTTTTTTGGCTTACAAAAAACATTTAATATAAAAAGTGGGCGTTTTTGTACTTTCCTAATTTTGTCCTTTTATTTTTACAGATGGAATGAGGCACCTCTGACTGATCGCAGTATGTTAGTAAGGATCAGATTTTATTTTACAGCATTTAAGCCGACTGATCTCACAATAGATCAGCCAGCAGCATGCTGTCACTTTCTTTAACTGAAGCTTTATTATTATTATTATTATTATGCATTGTTTTATATAGCGCCATACAGTGTGTACATAATGGCTGAAAGTTTTTATAGTGTTTACTATATATACACACACATAATGTCATCACGTATGCTTAAACAAAACAACCTTGTAACTTCAGCAAGTGTGCAGCTTCTCTCTAATATCACTAAGGAGCAGAAACGACATCTAATCATTGCATTTTTTAAAAAAAATTTTTAGAGAATTGGTGCTATAATAGCAAGATACTATTATGAGACAAATTTCAGGCCCTGCTTTTCTAATTACTAAAGCTGATTTACAAAGGCCGAGTCAGATTATTTTTGTGAAAGATCAGCGGCTAAAACCCAAAATAGAATGTGCTCTGTCATTTATTCAGCAGTTCTAATGCTGTGCTCCAGTGCACTTGGATTAAAATCATTCAGAGGTCCCAACCGCAAAACAAATTTCAAACTCTCACAGAGTATATTTGGGGTCTTGAAATATTTAGAAAGCTAGAGGTAGCAAGCTATATATATTCACTTTTTATTGATTGATATGTAAAAATCACCTGAATACTGAGGAACTGAAACAAAGTTGGAACACTTAAAGTAACACTGAAAGTTAGGGGAGGTGGGGGTTAATTTAGGGGCAGTTATAGTTCATGGGGTCTTCAGGGTTAAATTAGGACAGTTGCGGTTTTTGGGGTGTTTAGGGTTAATTTAGGGGCAGAGTTATGGTTGATGGGGTCTTCTCTCAGGTTAATTTAATGATGAGGACTGCGGGTTAATTTAATAAGTTAACTTAAGGTGCAGTTAGAGGTAAAGGGGGGGGGCAAACTAGGGGAATCTAAATCCTGGGGTCAGTGAAGATTAACCCTGTATTTATTTATAAAAGTATTGTGTCTGTGAACGAGTCTGCAAATCTATGCAGTGTGCACTATGGCATATCAGGGGGGTGTATAAGGCATACTGGGGTGTATAAGGCATACTGGGGTACATGTGGCATATGTGGGGAGGGCAGCGTGGCATATGTGGGGAGGGCAGCGTGGCAAGCCTGGGCTCAAATGTGCAGGGCACAGGTTGGGAAATAAAAACAAGAAATGCATTTTTATCAAAGCTTTTTTATTCTGCCATTTGTTTGTAACATCCTACGTTACTTTATTAAAAATATTTTAAAATAAAATAAAAAATTTACATTTTTGTCGATGTTAATAAAAATATAATTCGGCCAACTAATCGATTATGAAAATAATCGTTAGTTGCGGCCCCAACTATTATTATGCTTTATTTATAAAGTGCCAACAAATTCCACAGCGCTGTACAAAGATGAAAATGTTACATATACACATATATATATATATATATACACACATATATATATATATATATATATACACACACATATATATATATTTGAATTGTTACAAAACGAAAATCACAAAATCAAACTATTAAAATAACACATATGCATATATGGATTAGACAGGTTTACTTACTCTGTAAGGAAACTTGAGTTTTCTAAGTTCACTCTCCAGCCTGCAATTGTACTCGGTACTGCACTTGACAAAGCTCACACCAAGATTCTCTATCATTTTCAGAACTACAGAGAGGATAGAATAATGGCATATATTGCCACAGTAAACATAATGTATCATTCCATTTGGTTTGTTAAGCCCAATATAAACAGATTTGTATATAAAGAATCAGAGTAACCACTATTTGTCAAATATTTGCTTACAAATCTGACCATTGTTTCAGGGACCCTGCAGTGTCACAAACAGGTATATGACAGTTGGAGTGCCCCTTTACACCACACCATGACTTGAGGGAAAAGATCTTCATTTTAGATTATTTAGGGCAAAATAGATTCTTGCCACATTAAGAACGTCCACCTGCCCAAGAAGTATTACGTTCCCTAAAGCAAGCCAAGTAAGGGATTAAACATGTCCATGTACAGCAGTTTTGGGGGACTGCAGTTATATGCTAAAGCACTGCAATATCTAGAAGAAGGGGAGGGGTGAAAACGATTCTTGCCCCCACTTGTATCTCAAAGACCAAATGCTGAACTAGAAGAATCAGCAATGGTGGCCTATGCTTGATCCGGACATAAGACATAAGATAAAACATTGATAAGGAATACAGATTTCATGCAAGGTTGCTAAAACAATAATTATACCAATATACTAACAATATATTCCTGGAATATTTAAATATTTTGGCTTCAAGAAGGCCCATGGTATATGTGGTACTAATATAGTTATCTTACTTCATGGCAGTGCCAGGTAATCTTTAACATGTATTATTTATTTATTTGTGGGGGGAAAAACATTTACGTCAACAAACCTTCCTGATGTCACTTCAGCAACGAAATAAATATTGCTAAGTGCTGAATGAGACTAACAAAATCAAACTAGAAAAACAGAACCGAGCCCAAAATCGGTTAAATAAGATTCTAAGCTCTGTTAAAAAAAAAAGAATATTTAATTAAGGAAAAAAGAAAACTTACGTTTAAGTCTTTCGATGGCAAATGTTTCAAACTCAATGAGAGATATATTTTCGGTTGGCGGATTCTGGTAAAACTGTAAATTGTAGGGATACTGTTCGCCCTTTCGATCGCCAGTTAGCCGGGTGGTATGCCGAAGATTCCTCGTCCTTGTGAACTGCATTGTCTACTCCAAAGAATCCGCAGTCCGCCTGAAAGCGTAATAGAATGCATATAATAAGCAGGCTCATACCTCAACACTTATATGAGGGTGCAAATAACTCCGCTTCTTCCCCATATGATATATCCAGCACGGAAAGTCTTCGGAGAAAATGATCATTTATTCCAGCATAAAGCAGGCGACGTTTAGACGTCACGGTCTTGATAAATGAATAGACCCCCCCCACACACACTCTCAGCATTCCCCGGGCCAGTGCAGGAGCTGACCGGCAGCAAATATATCACGTGCGGGGACTTATGTTCTGCAAAACACATCTCCCGCACAGCAGCTAACTGCGGAGGCGAGGAAAGGGCCAAATGTATACGAGGAGATCTCAAATGGACATCATGAACATGTATAGTGACCTCCCAGCTATCATATACATTAAAGTGCATACATGATGGCTGGGGTGTCCCTTTAACAAGCTATTTAATGTTTTTGATTTAACGTCACTGCTTCCGGTTGTTCTTTGTCCTTAACCTTGCCCCGTGGAAGAATCTACATGGCATAAAATCAGGGAAAAGCACCTTTATGACAGTGGGTTACACTGTATAATCAGTAAATGTACAGGTGTGCATGAATTCAAATCTCTGCAATGTGGTAAAGAAATACATTTCCTGTTCTTATGACCCAAACTCAAACATGCAGAGAAAAAGATTTAGGGCATCTCTTGTTGACAGTTTGATACATTCCGTCAGCATTCGTATCATTAATATGATTGCAATCCATCCGACAAGCTGATTTCTCGAAGAATGAACCACTTCTAAAAGCAGGGTATATATAACTTTATACACAGGACTGAAGTACTAAACGATTATATGCACATATGAACATGCTGTAAGAAGGTGACAGCCTCACACAAAACAGTAACATCTCGTAAAACATACAGCACCTTATGTTGTCAAGAACTCGCGCCGTCAAATTCAACGCGGGAAAACGGAGAAAAACGAGTAAGACCAAAGCAACCTATCATACAAGCACATCAATCGGATAGAGCAAGGGGACTGAGTCTCTATCGACAATCGTGTATTTGGCCTGAAAAGGTCTCTAACGTAGCAAATCTAGCGCGACGTTACTTCAACTATTCTTAGAGTTCTATGTACTAGAGAAGGCTTTTCATTGATTGCTTTCTTTGACAATGGTTGCGACTAGTTCCTATCCGGTAGAAGGACCATGTCCTTTACAGGGATAGGAAATGGTAGCGGCTAGTTCCTACCCAGTAGAAGGACTCTGGTGATGTCAGCAGACCATGTGGGCTGTGCTGGGCTGCTGTATTGTATCTTTTTCAATAACGTGGGGTGTGAGGATGAAGTTTTAACAGAAGTACTGAAAAAGCTGAATATTATGGAGGCCTAAGGAAACTTGAATCTGTGAAATAATTCACAGTGAGTGTCTCTGTCTCTGTGCCAGTGAGTGTCTCTCTCTGTGTGCCAGTGAGTGTCTCTCTCTGTGCCATTGAGTGTCTCTCTCTGTCTCTCTCTCTGTGCCAGCGAGTGTCTCTCTTCCTGTGCCACGAGTGTATCTCTCGTCTCTCTTCTCTCTCTGCCAGCGAGTGTCTCTCTCTCTCTGTGCCAGCGAAGTGTCTCTTCTCTCTGTGCCAGCGCAGTAGTCTCTCTCTCTCTGTGCCAGCGAGTTGTCTCTCTCTCTCTGTGCCAGCGAGTATCTCTCTCTCTCTGTGCCACGCGAAGTGTCTCTCTCTCTCTGTGCCGAGCGAGGTGTCTTTCTCCTCTCTCTGTGCCAGCGAGTGGTCTCTCTCTCCTGTGCCAGCGAACATATGCGTCTCCAATACTCACGGGGGTATTGCATGGGGGGGGGCGGGAACACTCTGTTGGGTGTTCTACTCTCTCTGCTGCCAGTCGAGTGTCTCCTCTCTCTGCTGCCAGCCCCAGTGTCTCTACTCTCTCTCTGTGCCAGCGAGTCTCTCTCGCCTACTCTCTCTGTGCCCGCGAGTGGTCTCTCTCTTTCTCTGCCAAGCGGTTCTGCCTCTCTCTCTCTCTTTGTGCCAGCGAGTACTGCTCACGTAGTCTCTCTCTCTCTACTTATTGCCAGCGAGTGTCTCTCGCTCTCTCTCTGTGCCAGCGAGTGTCTCGCTCTCTCTCTGTGCCAGCGAGTGTCTCGCTCTCTCTCTGTGCCAGCGAGTGTCTCTCGCTCTCTCTCTGTGCCAGCGAGTGTCTCTCGCTCTCTCTCTGTGCCAGAGAGTGTCTCTCTCTGTGCCAGAGTGTCTCTCTCTCTCTATGCCAGAGTGTCTCTTCTCTCTCTATGCAACAGAGTGGTCTCTCCCTCTCTCCTTCTCTGTTGCCCACTGGAGCTGTCTCTCTCTCTGTGCCCACGGAGTGAATCTTCTCGCTCTCTCTCTGTGCCAGAGAGTGTCTCTCTCTGTGCCAGAGAGTGTCTCTCTCTGTGCCAGAGTGTCTCTCTCTCTCTATGCCAGAGTGTCTCTCCCTCTCTATGCCAGAGTGTCTCTCCCTCTCTCTCTCTGTGCCCACGAGTGTCTCTCTCTCTCTCTCTCTGTGCCCGCGAGTGTCTCTCTCTCTGTGCCCGCGAGTGTGTCTCTCTCTCTGTGCCCGCGAGTGTGTCTCTCTCTCTGTGCCCGCGAGTGTGTCTCTCTCTCTGTGCCCGCGAGTGTGTCTCTCTCTCTCTGTGCCCACGAGTGTCTCTCTCTCTCACACATCTTTTTTTAGTGAATAGACTCATTTGTTATAGACCAAATGCCACGTCTGTAACTGAGATCATCACAATGTATATGAGAATGTGATAAAATAAAGCAACAGCTGTATATGTTTCATAATAATAATAGTAATAATAATAATATATTTTCACAAATAATTAAATGAACGCATATAATATATCTGGAATTGCAACTAAAAATCAGTTTGTTTTCTTTATACTCTTTTCTTCTTCTACAGTCTATCTCAACCACTCACAAAACATTAACTTTTTAGTGACGGGTAGATTAATAGATTATGTCCTCATGGTGGCGGCTTTTTGGAATAGGAGCCAGGCATAAGCTGTTGCCCAAGGATGTATTGTATAGCGGAAAAGTGCAAAGGGACTGGGAACAGCTCAGCTGTGTGCGTCGGACCGCCATACAGAAGGGAGAATATCCAAGAAAGCCTCCATTGGCTGTCTCTTTCTCCTGCTCAGATTAGGGACCACAGAGGGTTAAGGTGTGAATCCACAACAGATGGAAGACAATTGGACATGTTGGTACCCATTAACACAATTATTATTAGCAATATCTATGGGTATGTTATGAAACCGCGTTAGAGTAAATAAAATCTAATCGACAATGTTTCTGGAATTTTTCTTGCCTTTATGACTATGGCAAGACCATGGAAACAAGATTTCTCACTATGAACTGTCTAGTTCTTATTCCTGTAAGGGACCTGCGTGAGCTGGAGATATGAGTCCCTTCGCAGTATAGGAACTAGGGATTGTTATCCTTGTAAAGGACCTGTGTGAGCTGAAGGTATAAAAGTCCTTTAGCTGGATGGAAACTAGATTTCTCTAGGAACTAGACGGTTCATAGTGAGAAATCTAGTTTCCATCCAGCTAAAGGACTTTTATGCCATCAGGTAACAATGGTCCTTTACAAGGATAACAATCTGTGAAGATCAGGTTTGCCTCCAAGTTTTTTAAGAAGAAAAACTAAACTATGCACCAGAATCCATGCGCCTGCACCGACCCAGAATGTTATTTTGCTTTGTCAAGAGCGGACACACTTGATACATTTCTATGTATATTTCCTTCACTACATACAATAAATTTTATTAACAAAAACATTAAAAATGTGAGTTATGTAAGAAAAACATATTCAAAGGTATCCAAAGTCTATTTAATAACCGTTCATTGAGAAAGCATTAACATAAGTTCTGTATCTTGTGTTTTTAAAATGGTTCAGCAGTTTTCAAGATAATTAAGTAATGTATTTACATTAATATAATATAATGCCTTCTTCATATTGATTTATCATACAAAAGCAGATTTCTTTTTCTGTTTCCTTACTGGGTTAACCAAAATCAGGCAGCAGATATGATGTCATTTCTGATCATCATGTGAGGGAAAAAAAAAGGTCGCCTTTACACTATATCATCAGTAATTGCAGCCCTTGAACACAGAGTTTCTTACACCCAAAGATATGCACCATTAAGCAACACTGTACCCCAAAATATATCAAATCAACCATATTCAGCAAAAGGAAGGATATTTCAAGAGGAAAAATACCAGAAACTTAAAAGCAGAGGGGTGTAGAAGTAGTGGTTTGGACAGAGCTCATGACCTGACAACAGGTCAAAGCATATGTGATCTGGTAGCTCAAGATGTAGCCATATTTATTTTATGCAAGGTAAGGAGCTGGTCGGTGAGGGAAGAGGCAAATGTTAAAGGACAACAATAAAATGTAAAGGGGTCTTTCAAACTACCATATACATTATGCATTTTGTATTGCTGTTGAATGCAGTGATCAAAACATTTTAGGCCATAGAGACATCACAACAACACAGTAGAGCACTGCATCGGGCAGAGGGCGGTCACACAATATACCTGCGGGTCCCTGTAATCCCGCACACTTCTGCAAGGCTGCCTTTGCGTTGCTCGCGCACACAACGTCTCTTGTGCCGCTCAGGGGAAGCAGGAACCCAGCTAAATTACGTGAAATTACATCACGTCACATGATCCAGAGGCCTGGTGCTATTAAACCCTTCATGCCCTCCACACAGTCACGGCTTGGCTAGTAGTCCTGACCGTTACACACACACAGCAGCTCTTGTTCTGCCCAGGGAAGCAGGAACCCAGCGGAGTCATGTGAATTTACGTCACGTCACATGACCCTGCTCCGTTCCTGCTTCCCCTGGGCAAGACAAGAGAAGTTGTGTGCACAGAGTGTGAGCAACGCAGAGGAAGGCAGTTGCCCCTGTAGAAGCCTGCCAGCGGGACAGAAAGATCTGCAGTTCATATAAGGGGGTGGGGGAGGGTGTATTAACAAGTATGCGTGATTCAGGGAATACGTGAGTATCTGTGAATGAGAATGTTTGCAGGATTGGACACATGTTGCAGAAACGGGCAGGAGTGGAACACACGTTGCGGGAGTGGGCGGTAATCGTCAGGAATTCAGTGGGATTACACTCCACAATGCTCTCTTATTAGACAACAATTATCGTTACCTGTCACAAATACACCCACTGGCCACTTTATTAGGAACACCTTGCTAGTATCAGATTGGACCCTGTTTTGCCTTCAAAACTTCCCTCCTTCTTCATGGCATACTTTCTACAAGGTGCTGGAAACATTCCTCAGAGATTTTGGTCCATATGGACATGATGGCATCATGCACTTGCTGCAGATTTGTTGGCTGCACATCCATGATGCGAATCTCCTGTTCCACCACAT
This sequence comes from Spea multiplicata, assembly GCA_009364415.1. NCBI lineage: Eukaryota > Metazoa > Chordata > Amphibia > Anura > Pelobatidae > Spea > Spea multiplicata. Next base: position 15,838 of record VKOC01021116.1, on the reverse strand, counting down.
CCCAAAGGTGCTCTATTGGCTTGAGATCTGGTAACTGTGGAGGCCATTGGCAGGGGAGGGCTGGCGTCCTAAGGCCTGGGGGCAAATCTAGTCAAGTGGCCCATTGCGCCACGTAATAAGCCCACCATCTTTTCCTGATTTTCGCATATTCGTACTCCGATGTTCGCACTCTGTGGTAACAACTTCTCTTGTCTCACCCAGGGAAAGCATGAACGGAGCAGGGTCATATGACATGACATAAATTCACATGACTCCGCTGGGTTCCTGATTCCCTGGGCAGAACAAGAGCTGCTGTGTGTGTCACGGTCTGTATCCCCCCAGGTAGTCTGCCACCACTCACGATTTTGATACCGGACTCGTGAGATATCCGGATTAAAATATCTATCTCTATATATGTGTATATCAACCCACCCCAGGCAAACAACATATATATGTTCAATCTAGTCCAATCCGTAACCTTGTTACTACCAGAGAAAGCACTGGGTGCTAATTCCAACTCTGCATGCCAGAAGGCAAACAGCCACCACAAAATTAAACTCCCTCTCAATAAAAGGGCCGCATCAGTGGCGGTCTACAACAATGATGCATGGAAAGAAAAAACAATGGCAACTATTGCCACTGTAAATTACCCTCAAATTTTTTACCCCTTAAATAGAGAAGTGATACACTTAATGTTCACAGCAATATAACTTTTTAACACTGTTCAGAGACTGAATGCAACACAAGATACATTGTACATAATTATGTACAAGGTCACTTAATACTGACACTATATACGGTATTTGCTCGATTATAAGATAAGGTTTTCATTAAAGCAAATGCTCTGAAAAATACCCCTCGTCTTATAATCGAGGTCGTCTTCTAATCAGACCTCAAATAGAGGTCTGACTATGAGACTCAGCTGCTGCCGGCATTCCACCGGGCGTCTATCACCGAGCGCCAGGGAAAGCGCGCAGTGCGCAGGTTGTCTATGCGCATCGCGCACCTTCCCTGACTCCCAGAGCCGAGGAACGTCTGGGGGCAGGTTGGCAAATAAAAGGAAATAAAAACAAAAAAAACTATTTTCTTAATCATAGCTTTTATTAAATATGAAAAAAATTGTTAACATGAAATAATATTTACTAGTAAAACTTTTTTTCTATTGGGTAGTCTTATATTCAGGCTTTTTCTTTTTTTCGTAAATTGATATTCAGATTTTCGGGGGTTGTCTTATAATCAGGGTAGTCTTATAATCGAGCAAATATGGTAATAGCATAAGCCCACTTCACCGTAATACATGTACTGTATGAATGGCATAGGCCAAGTCCACTGTAATCCAGACACTCGGCTCTGTAAAACAGATGGTTGCCGTTTTATAACACTGAACTCTAAAATGAAACAAACAATGAACTAACATACGGTAGTTATGTATACACCACTCTTTGGGACAGTCTGCCCTAACCAAGCCATAATATGCACACAATGTTTTGTCAGATGGGAAGCTGTCCACACACACACACAGTGTTATATGAACACACTGCCAAACAAAACCAATATATTGATCTAGATTACATTAAGGTTTTTTTTCTTGCTATCTACATGTTTCAAATCCTCATTAATTTAAAACTAACCAAAAGGAAAAACTTTTAATGATGAAACTCAAACTTAACCTCAAACAAACTTAAAAACAATAGAATTTGATGTTAGATAAGAACCAATCGTCCATCTAGCCTGCCCATTTTTTCTGATGAAGAGACTTAAACCTTAATGAGTCATCGATCTTGCCTTACATGCTGAATTCTCTCACTGTTTCAGCCGCTGTCACTTTAACTGGGAAGCTGTTCCATTTATCTACAACCCTTTTAGTAAAGTAAAACTTTCTTAAATATAACAATTTAACTTGTCATATTATCACAACTAATAAATTACACTGGCTGTTCCTGTTACTTATTGTATCTGTATGTCTTCTATTATCGACTTAATTGTAAGCCCTGCTGGACAGGGACCACCTATCCTAATCTATATGTTAAATTTGCAACTCCTTTCAGGTTGACTGTATATGTCCTGAGTATACCCAACCTCCTATAATGTATTAAGTATAAAACACAAGGAACATCTGTTGGTTCTCTATAAAAAAAATATATATTTATACTTAACCAATGTAACAAAGCTTCATCTCACTGCAAGTCAGGGTGTCCGGATTTGTCATTGTCAAGTCCTTTTTCATTGGTGGTGAACTTAAAGGGGAGAATCAACTCATCATGCACCATTAAAGCCCACTGAGCAGTTTTCTCAATTTGATGAGACACTGAAAACTTAAAATGCAGTTATGACGCGTTCTTTTTTTTAGCTATAGAGTCCCGTCAGGGTTTATTGATAATGAGCATATCTGGAGCAAAGTTAGAAGCAGTGGTATCTCATTAGCAACCAATGGAATAGTCCAATCATTAGGAAACTGGTCATTATAAATATCACCTTAACATCACTCTTTAAAACTAAGTCAGGTGTTATTTGTCCATCACTGGGATGTAGGCGGATTTACAATAAGGCAAAGTAGACATATCTAAGGCATGGTATGGTTAAATGTTTCCTCACCAAGAATTAATTTGTTAGTGAATTACTGCAACACTGTGGATTTTTGGTAGAGCCACCTAAGTGAGGTTCTTTCATCTATGTAGCACAAAATTGTTCTTATGGCCAATGCAGATCTGTAATTGTGGTTAGTGTGGGCACCATAGATGCTTTAAAGCACATTTGGCATGCTGAAGAACCACTAAAAAGCTGAATGGTGAGTCTCCCCCGGTTAAAGAGACTAATCTGAGGCTCTAACGGAGTACTCCTGTAGTTGAGGTAATTATGAGTAAGGGAAATCAGTATGAGAAAGGGGAGAGAGAGTGTTTGTGAGTGTGTTTTGAAAGTGCTTGTATGTTAGGGAAAGTAAGTGTGTGCATGCAAGGGTAAGGCCACGATGTCTATGTTTAAGAGCAAGTGTGAATATGCGTATGTATGTGTGTAAGGTCATGTATGTGTGTTTATGGGCATTCATTTGTAAGAGTATTGTATATGTGTGTATTGTGACAGTCTATCCATTACTGCTCCTGTTTTTGGCTTAAAGGGTATAGAACAGTGATGGCGAACATTTTTGGGCCTGTCAGGACTCGGGTGATCAGGTCGGGTAGGAGCCCATGCGCAGGGGATACTTGGGGTTCAGTCTGTAACCCACAGTGCATGATTATGCAGACAGACACCACAAACAGAAATCCAGGTAATGCAGTGTATTTTATATATATAACAGGACCGGCAAATAAGGGTAATACAGTCTAAGCAAGAAACATATGGCAAAATAAAATACCGGTAATAAGTCTTTTGGCAGGGAGCCCGCTTGGAAGGGCACGACAGACAGAGAGCCCGCTTGGAGGGGCACAAAAGGCACAAATATATATATATAATTAATTTTGTTATTTAATTGTTTTGTCCTATTTTGGTGTGTTACTTAGTTTTATTTAAAGTGTTAGATTTTTTATATGGTGTGTGGGGGGTCATATTTGGTTTCGGCCAGGTAAATGCTGCATTTTCGGTTTCAGTCCAGAATTCGTTTCAGGGCATCCCTAAGCCAGACAATGAAGTGGTAGGCCTACACCACATCAATGTTTGGCTTAGTATATAGTGATAGGAGTTATGCTGCACTATTGTCAATGCCTGGCTCAGTGTATAGTGATAGGGATTAAGCTGTACCACTGTCAATGTGTGCCTCAGTATATAGTGATAAGTGTTATGCTGTACCACCGTCAATGTCTGCCTCAGTATATAATAACAGTAATGCTGTACCACCTTCAGTGTCTGTGCCGGTATATAACGGTAAGATGCTAGCAGTTTTAAGAAGTGTATGTGGGGGGGGGTGCCAACATACAGGATCCGCCCCAGGTGCAAAATACTCTAGGTACGCCCCTGATATGTATATATGTGGGGGGAAGCACAGAACATACGAAAACACAATGGTATAGTACCGTTATATGCTGGGACACGCCAGGATGAATGCACACTTACAGTTAATGAAGATGTGTCAAGCTTGTAAACCTGGATGCCTTTCAATGTTGTTCCTCCTCTGTTTCCTCAGAAATCTCAGGTTCCCACTTAATCTTCAGCCGGTGTTGATGTGCATCAGTTAATAATACACCCGAAAAAAGTGTATGTAGAAGTGAAATTTATTCGGGGAACATGCCCCAATAGATTCTCAACGCGTTTTGCCCGAATGTGGCTTCTTCAGGAGTATCTTGTGTGTGTGTTCGTGTTTCTTTTATTCATGTGCTGCACAATCTTGGTTTCTCGGCGTCCGTGTGTCTGACGTCAATTCGTCTACTGCCTCGTTATCTCGTGGCCGTCTTCTTCATGGGACTCCAAGGTAAGTGTATCATATGTAGACAAAAAATATATTGTGAGTGGAAACCGGGAGGTCAAATTATACTGATGTTAATACGCCCTGTGTATATGTGTTTGAAAGACGTACATCCCGCCGGACACAATACGAAATGGAGAAAGTCCCGTTATCGGTCACCGTGTGAGGAAAAGTTGAGAGATCTAACCGTATTGTTTAATAAAAAAGGAAAGGAAACAATACTAGCATCTCTTGTTTTACCCCCATAAAAAAAGGGGGGGGGGATGGAACAGACATCCCTTGTATTTACCACGACGGGGAAGGGACATTATCATCAATAAGTGATTTTTAAAATTGTTGCAGCGCCATATACTGATGTATTGTATTGATGTTATACTGATGATGCCTACGATGTGTTGTAGGACCGGTGTGTGACGAGGTAAAGAGATTCAAAGGGACTAAATTTCCAATGAGGAGACAAATGGGAGTGTAACAAATTTTCTCCCGATCCGGGACTGACATATAATGTAGTGTCATGATCTTCATAGGTCTTTTTAACCCTTACATGATTTTTGTTTAAACCTTACAAGATTTTTATAATGAATTTAAAAATGAATTAAAAATGCTTTTATTTTCTAATTGTTAAATGAAATAAAACAGTTTTATACAACAATTTTATTTTCTTCAATAAAGTTTTTTATATCATTAATATTGGTTTGTTTTTTTCAATTTTGTTACTGTCTATATACACTGTGTTTATGTGAACTGTGTGGGCTTTATCTGAATGTATAGACCTTTTTCCTCCAAACACCTTTTTTATACTGGTTTTCACTGTTCACTTTTTAAATAATCAAAGAAAGACTGGTTTTGTAAACTACAATGCACATCATCCTCAAACAGAATGATGATGATGAAGGTGATTGGAGTTGTATCTTTCAAAAGCTGGTAATCTGGGAGAAAAACAATGTAATAAATCTTGAAATATGTGTCACTTGGTCTAGGAGCAGCACTGGGTTGGGATCCCCCTTTTAGTGATTTCTCCCCGTCTGTTAAGTTACTGTCTGTCTTTCATAGGAGCACGTGGCAGAAGAGAGGGTATATAACATAGACCTCTAACTAAATATTTTTAGAAAACCTATTCAGTACGTTCTTATTCAATAGATGTGCGCATATATGTACACACACACACACATATTGTGTAATATAATATGTCTAATATGTGTAACTTGGTTATATTATTTAATGACACCTATATATATAGGTGTCATTAAATAATATAACCAAGTTACACATATTAGACATATTATATTACACAAAAAGCTTGGTTGTGTCATCTTTGCCATCAGCTTGTCTGTGCCATCTTTGTCCCCATCTTTGTCCCCATCTCACTGTGCCATCTCACTGTTCTCACAGCTTGCCAGTGGCCCCAAACATCCGACTGGGTGATCTTTACACTCTCTGTGAAGCCAGCTGCACCTAGCGGCTTTAAAGGGACGGACAAGAGGTCAGAGCAGTTGCCGGGCTCCGTAGAGTGGCAGCCCTGTCACAGTTATAACCTCTACTACTATGATTTTTACGCCCCTGTATACATGGATAGAAGACACACAGGGGGTCCCCAAGAAAATATTAAAAGAATAACACACGCAAAACAGAACTGAGAGACTAAACAAACTTTATTATTAAATAAACATCTCAGGACAGAAGCGGGTTTTCTAACAAATTGCCACCTCTGGACTCACAAGGAGTCATTCTTCAGCACGCAGGAGAGGAAAAACCCTTTTGTGAGGGAAACCTCTGGGGAACCATGTCTGAAGAATCGCCCTTCCCTCTGGGCACTAAGAGGTTTACTGATTACACGTAGAATATTTTAGAATGCAATTGTACTTTTACATTCTCACATTGTTGTTATTTCATCATTTCTGTATGCGCCAAACTTCTACAGCTGGTGACATAGTTTGCATTCCTTCATTTTGACTAGGACTTAAGAGAAAGAGATGTTGGTACTAAGAGCCTGTCCCTCGCCTTGAGTGTTCCTTGATTTCCTGCAGATGACAGAGAACTTGGGGAGAACAAAATGTGCAAGCTCACAGACACCCTCACCACTGTCGCTTTTGGTCACTTTCACATACACTATCACCACCATAACATTCAGCCAATTGCACAAAGAAACACATAGATAGCCTTGATGCACAGATAGACACCACTGTCACCTTCATCCTGTTTCACATACAATCCCAGTTGAGTAGACACCACTCTCAACAGTGCCGGCTGCACAGAAAAACACATGTCATTTAAGGTCGGACAGTCATCACCGTTGCCATCAGCCAGTTTCAGATACACCCATACCACATTCGCCTTAAGTCAGATGTGCCAACATACACCACAGTTGCCTTTGGTCAGTTTCACAAATATCCACACCCGTGTTGATTTAGGCCAGTTGCTCCAAAAGATGCACTCATACAAGTTATTACACACCCACTCCAAAATTACCTTAGGCTGGATGTATCAATAGACATCACTGTTGCCTTCGTCCAGTCTCGCATACATAATTACCAAGGCCACTTATGCTGGTTGCATCACCGTCGTCTTAAGCCGATCTCACATACACCCCTATTACAATCGCCTTAAGCCCGTTGCACCAACAGACACCACCGACGGCTTCGGCCAAAGATTCATACACCCACATCACGGTAACCTTAGGCCGGTTGTGCAGAAGGACACAACCATCGCCTTTGGCCAGTCTCACATACATCCAAACCAAGTTCACCTCAGGCTATTTGTGCCAAAAGACACCAGCGACACATTTGGACAGTCTCACATACACTGATGTAACGGTAGCCTAAGGCTGGATGTGCCAAGAGACACCACCGTCGCCTTCAGCCAGTCTCACATGCACCCATATCACGGTCACCTAAGGCCGGATGTGCCAAAAGACACCACCGTCGCCTTCAGCCAGTCAAACAACCACCACTACCATGACCGCCTCAAGACAGCTGCGCAAACAGACACCACCTACGTCATCGGCCAATCTCACATACACCCAAACCACAATTATTTCAGGCTGGTTGTGTCAACAGACACCACCGTCGCCTTCAGCCAGTCTCACAAACACCCATATCACGGTCACCTAAGGCCGGATGTGCCAAAAGACACCACCGTCGCCTTCAGCCAGTCAAACAACCACCACTACCATGACCGCCTCAAGACAGTTGCACCTACAGACACCACTGCCGTCATCGGCCAATCTCGCTTACACCCAAACCACGTTCAGTTCAGGCCAGTTATGGCAACAGACACCACCGTCACATTCGGCCAGTCTCACATACACCCCTATCACGGTTGCCTTAGGCCGGATGTGCCAAAAGAAACCACCGTCGCCTTCAGCCAGACTCACAACCACCACTACCATGACCGCCTCAAGATAGTTGCACCTACAGACACCACTGCCGTCGTCGGCCAGTCTCACATACATCCAAACCACGTTCAGTTCAGGCCAGTTGTGCTCACAGATACCACCGTCTCCTTCAGCCAGTCTCACATACACCCATATCACGGTCACCTAAGGCCGGATGTGTGAAAAGACACCATTGTCGCCTTCAGCCTGTCTCACAACCACCACTACCATGACCGCCTCAAGCTGGTTGCACCAACAAACACCACCGCCGTCATCGGCCAATCTCACATACACCCAACAACGTTCAGTTCAGGCCGGTTGTGCTAACATACACCACCATAGCCTTCAGCCATTCTCACATACACCCATATCACGGTCGCCTAAGGCTGGATTTGCCAAAAGACACCACCGTCGCCTTCAGCCAGTCTCACAACCACCACTACTGTGACCGCCTCAAACTGGTTTCACCAACAGACACCACCTCCGTCATCGGCCAATCTCACATACACCCAAACCACATTCAGTTCAGGCCAGTTGTGCTCACAGACAACACAGTCGCCTTCAGCTAGTCTCATATCCACCCATATCACGGTCACCTAAGGCCGGATGTGCCAAAAGACGCCATCGTCGCCATCGGCCAATCTTACATACACCCAAACCACGTTCAGTTCAGGCCAGTTGTAATCACAGACACCACTGTCGCCTTCAGCCAGTCTCGCATACACCCATATCACAGTCACCTAAGGCCAGATATGCCAAAAGACACCATCGTCGCCTTCAGCCAGTCTCACAACCACAACTACCATGACCGCCTTAAGCTGGCTGCACCAACAGACACCACCGCCGTCATCGGCCAATTTCACATACACCCAAACCACGTTCATTTCAGGCCGGTTTTGCCAACAGACACCACCGTCGCATTTGGACAGTCTCACATACACTCATGTAACGGTAGCCTAAGGACGAATGTGCCAAAAGACACCACCGTCGCCTTCAGCCAGTCTTACATACACCCAAACCACGTCCATTTCAGGTCGGTTGTGCCAACAGACACCACTGTCGCATTCGGACAGTCTCACATACACCCATATCACGGTCACCTAAGGCCGGATGTCCAAAAGACACCACCGTCGCCTTCAGCCAGTCTCACAACCACCACTACCTTGACTGCCTCAAAGCTGGTTGCACCAACAGACACCACCTCCGTCATCGGCCAATCTCACATACACCCAAAACCACATCAGTTCAGGCTGTTCTGCACCAACACACACCGTCGCTTCAGCCAGTCTCAATACACCCATATCACGGTCGCCTTAGCCGGACGTCCAAAAGGACACCACCGTCACCCTTCAGCCAGTCACAACAACCACACTACCATGACGCCTCAGCTGGTTGCCACCAACAGACATCACGCCGTAATCGGCCAGTCTCAGATACACCCAAAGCACGTTCATTTCAGACCAGTTGTGCCAACAGACACCACCGTCGCCTTCAGCCAGTCTCACATACACCCATATCACTGTCACGTAAGGCCAGATGTGCCAAAAGACACCACCGTCGCCTTTAGCCAGTCTCACAAGCACCACTACCATGACCGCCTCAAGCTAGTTGCACCAACAGACACCACCGCCGTATTCGGCCAATCTCACATACACCCAAACCATGTTCAGGCTGGTTGTGGCAACAGACACCACCGTCGCATTCGGTCAGTCTCACATACACCCAAACCACATTCAGTTCAGGCCAGTTGTGCTCACAGACACCACCGTTGCCTTCTGCAAGTCTCACATACACCCTTATCACGGTCACCTAAGGTCGGATGTGCCAAATGACACCACCGTCGCCTTTAACCACTCTCACAACAACCACTACCATGACCCCTCAATCTGACATACACCCAAACCACCTTCATTTCAGGCTGGTTGTGCCAACAGACACCACCTTCGCATTCGGACATTCTCACATACACTCATGTAACGGTAGCCTAAGGACGGATGTGCCAAAAGACACCACCGTCGCCTTCAGCCAGTCTCACAACCACCACTACCATGACCCCTCAAGCTGGTTGTACCAACAGACACCACCCCATCCGTCATCGGCCAATCTCACATACACCAAAACCACCTTCATTTCAGGCTGGTTGTGCCAACAGACACCACCGTCGCCTTCTGCCAGTCTCACATACACCCTTACCACGGTCACCTAAGGCCGGATGTGCCAAAAGACACCACCGTCGCCTTCAGACGGTCTCAAAATCAGAACTACCATGACCGCCTCAAGCTGGTTACAGCAACAGACACCACCGCCGTCATCGGCCAATCTCAGATACACCCAAACCACGTTCAGTTCAGGCCAGTTGTAATCACAGACACCACCGTCGCCTTTAGCTAGTCTCACAACCACCACTACCATGACCGCCTCAAGCTAGTTGCACCAACAGACACCACCGCCGTCATCTGCCAATCTCAGATACACCCAAACCACGTTCAGTTCAGGCCAGTTGTAATCACAGACACCACCGTCGCCTTCAGCAAGTCTCACAACCACCACTACCATGACCGCCTCAAGCTAGTTGCACCAACAGACACCACCGCCGTCATCTGCCAATCTCACATACACCCACACTACGTTCAGTTCAGGCCAGTTGTGCTCACAAACACCACCGTCGCCTTCTGCCACTCACATACACCCATATCACGGTCACCTAAGGCCGGATGTGCCAAAAGACACCACCGTCGCCTTCAGCCAGTCTCAAAATCACTACTACCATGACCGCCTCAAGCTGGTTACAGCAACAGACACCACCGCCGTCATCGGCCAATCTCACATACACCCAAACCACGTTCAGTTTAGGCCAGTTGTGGCAACAGACACCACTGTCGCATTCGGCCAGTCTCACATACACCCATATCATGGACGCCTTAGGCCGGATGTGCCATAAGACACCACCGTCGCCGTCAGCCAGTCTCACAACCAACACGACCATGACCGCCTGAAGCTGGTTCTGCCAAAAGACACCACTGTCTGTTACCTTTCGCCGGCGGGTCTGTCCAGGGAGCTCCTCTGCTGCCGTCCTCGGTGCTATGGAGGTGCACACACGTGCACGCTGTCATGGCGGCCAGGAATCCTTACCCAGCAACTGCGTACGTCACGCTAGGGGGCGGGTCCTCCCGCTTTTTATCTGATTGGCTGATTATTGCCTGCAGCTGTTTGGCACCAAATTTAAACCCACTGCTCACTCTAATCTGAGCCCTTGTGTGGTACATACGTTATCACTGTCTCAGTGTGCTATATATCTGATATTCTGGTTTTCTGACTCCTGCTTTGTTCCTGACTACTCTCTGATCGCCGCCTGGATTGACTTCGGATCGCTTTTTGAACTTTGCCTGTTTGCTGCCTGCCTTGACCTTGGACCGTGACCTGTTTTGCTATTTGAACTGTTCCGCTGCTGTCCCACTATTCCTCCTACAACTACTTGTCCGGATAGCTCACCACTCTGCATACGGGACCCGTCTCCTGTCGGATTGTTACAGTACACAAGGGCCATTTAATGGATCCCGCAGAAATGGATCAGCTGTTTCGGTCACAGGAGGCAAGAATGCAAGGACTGGACCATCGTATGGATCAATTGGCGCAAGCCCTGCAGACTCTCCTCACACGCACTGATCCAGTGTCAGGTACCGCTGCACCTCCTGTTAACCCACAAGTCACCACACCGCCCGCTGCGGCTATACCGTTACGCCTACCACCTCCACCCCGTTATGGAGGGGATCCCACCACCTGTAGAGGTTTCCTCAATCAATGTGCGATCCAGTTTGAGCTGATGCCTTCTATGTTCCCGTCTGACCGAGCCCGCATCGGCTATATTATTTCACTCCTAACAGACCGAGCCCTAGCCTGGGCTTCACCTCTTTGGCAAAAAGAGTCGCCTTTAATCAATAACTACCGTGACTTTGTGGCTACCATGCAAAGAATCTTCGACATGCCGGGCCGTGAGGCCACAGCTTCCGCATCGCTCATGTCCCTCCAACAAGGCTCCCGTTCCTTATCGGACTACGCCATAGAATTCAGAACGATAGCAGCTGAACTTGGCTGGAACAACGAAGCCCTAGTGGCTGCATTCATGCATGGCCTATCTGATAAGTTAAAAGATGAATTAGCAGCCAGAGAAATGCCTGAGGACCTAGAGGATCTTATATTATTCATATCACGCATAGATCTCCGCCTCAGACAGCGACAATCACAAAAGGAGAAACAAAGGAAACCCCCTATACGGCTAGCTCCCCGATTCTCCAACTCCACGCCCCAGAGCCTAGATCCGGAGGAACCTATGCAATTGGGTGCTACCTCCTTCACTGAGCAAGAAAAGTCTCATCGTCGTAGTGAAGGCCTCTGTTTGTACTGCGGAGGTAGGGGACATTTCGCTAGGTATTGCCCGAACAAGCCGGGAAACGCCCGCACCTAGGTAGGATCAGGGGACCTACTCTGGGTGTTCTTTGTATCTCTCCTGAACACCAGATCAAACGCATGACGGTTCCTGCCTCGTTATGTTGGGAAAACACCAGGGTTAACGTAGAGGTACTCATCGATTCCGGTGCTGCCGGTAATTTCATCGATTCCAAGTTTGTCACCCGGTATTACATACCTCAGGTCAAGAAACATACACCATTGACATTGGAGGCAATTGATGGCAGACCTCTAAGCCCTTCCACAGTTACACATGAGACAGAGGCCGTTACCTTTCAAGTAGGAGCACTGCATCAAGAAGTCTTGAACTTCAACATAATCACATCTCCTTCCTGTCCTGTTGTGATCGGATTTCCTTGGCTCCAGAAACACAATCCGGTGATAGACTGGAGAACTGCTCAAATCGTGTCTTGGGGTGAGGACTGTAAAAATTGCTGTCTTTGTAAAATCACGCCCGTACACAGTGTCACTATGTCTCCTCTCTCCACCAGAATTCCAAAACCGTATCAGGCATTTGCGGATGTGTTCAGAAAGAAGGAAGCGGATCGCCTTCCACCCCATCGTCCCTACGACTGCCCGATCGACTTACTACCTGGAACCACACCTCCTAGGGGCAGGGTGTATCCTCTTTCGAAACCAGAGAATGAGGCCATGGAAGCCTACATCAAGGAGAAATTGGAGAAAGGCTTCATCAGAAGGTCCACCTCTCCGGCAGGAGCGGGATTCTTCTTTGTCAAAAAGAAAGAGGGGGATTTAAGACCATGTATTGATTACCGTGGTTTGAACCAGATAACAATAAAGAACAAGTATCCCATACCTCTGATTCCTGAATTATTTGACCGACTAAAGGGGGCTAAAATCTTCACAAAGCTCGATCTCAGAGGGGCCTATAACCTTGTACGGATACGTGAAGGACATGAGTGGAAGACCGCCTTCAATACCAGGTCAGGCCACTATGAATACCTGGTCATGCCATTTGGGCTCTGCAATGCCCCAGCGGTCTTCCAAGACTTTATTAATGATTGCCTCAGAGACTACCTCTCCCAATTTGTCTTAGTATATCTTTGCGATATCCTGATATATTCACCTGATCTCCATACCCATCGCCGGCATACTACCCTCGTTCTTCAAAGATTAAGGGAGAATGGACTCTATGCTAAGCTTGAAAAATGTCTGTTTGAGGTTTCCAAAGTTGCATTTCTGGGCTACATCATCAGTCCGTCTGGTTTTGAAATGGATCCTACCAAATTGAACGCCATCCTTCACTGGCCTAAACCAGAAGGCTTAAAACCTCTTCAGCGATTCTTGGGTTTTGCGAATTATTACAGGCGCTTTATCCGGAATTTCTCACGGGTCGCAGCTCCTCTCACAGCCCTTACGAAGAAGGGAGCCGACGTACACAATTGGCCCAAAGAAGCATACCAAGCCTTTCAGAAACTCAAAAAGGCATTTACCTCTGCTCCGGTCCTGGTTCACCCTGACCCGTCTCTTCCATTCACCCTTGAGGTCGATGCGTCAGAATGTGGAGCAGGGGCTGTACTTTCTCAAAGGAAAACATATTCCAGTCCGTTACACCCATGGGGCTTCTTTTCTAAGAAATTCAGTTCATCCGAAAGGAACTATGATGTGGGAAACCGGGAACTCCTAGCCATCATTCTTGCGTTGGAAGAGTGGAGACACCTCTTGGAAGGAACCACCATTCCGATAACCATCATTACTGATCACAAGAATCTATCCTACCTGAGCACCGCTAAACGCTTAAACCCTCGACAGGCCCACTGGGCACTCTTATTGTCTCGCTTTCAATATGTTATTACTTACAGACCCGGCTCCAAGAATACCAAGGCTGATGCTTTATCTCGTCAACATGCTACTATCAAGGAGGAGGAGGAGATCGAAAAAGAACCCATTATTCCAAGAAATAGGATACTGGCCATGGTTAAAACCACACTAGAGTCTCCTCTAATAACCAGAATCAAGGCTATGCAACACTATCTTCCTACTGACCTACCACAGGGAAAATTGTTTGTGCCCATGCGGGAGAGGATTCCTATCATGTCAATCCATCATAATACTTTACCTACTGGACATCCAGGTGTTTCTCGAACCATTTCCTTGATCAAAAGATCATACTGGTGGCCTACCATGAATAAGGACATCAAGGAATACGTGTTAGCCTGTCAAGCCTGCGCCAGGGTGAAGACACCTCGCTCACTACCTTCTGGTCTGCTACAACCACTTCCTCTACCCGAACAACCTTGGACTCATTTATCGATGGATTTTATCGTGGATTTGCCACCTTCCAACAAGTATACTACTATTCTGGTTGTGGTCGATAGATACTCAAAAATGGCTCATTTCGTTCCGCTTCTTGCTTTACCTACAGCAGCAGCACTTTCTACCATCTTCATCAGAGAGATCTTCCGATTGCATGGACTGCTTAAGGAAATAGTCTCAGACAGGGGGAGCCAATTCGTGTCGAGATTCTGGAGAACATTCTGCTCTGAGATGGGAATCAAATTATCGTTTTCGTCTGCCTACCATCCCCAATCCAATGGGGCAGCAGAGAGGACCAACCAATCACTGGAACAGTTCCTTCACCTTTTCATTTCAGACCATCAGGACAACTGGTCCAATCTTCTTCCCTGGGCATGAATCCACTAAAACGTCTCCGTTCTTCTGTTGTTCCGGTGTACATCCACGTTTCCTACCCGACTCCTCTCAAGTCAGTAACATTCCTACTCTGGATGACAGACTGGCAGAATTAAGAAGAACCTGGAATACAGTTCGGAAATCGCTAAAATTGGCTACCGAGAAACAAAAGAAATACGCAGACAAAAGAAGAGGGGGAACACCCTCCTATCTCCCTGGAGATCGTGTGTGGCTATCCACAAAGAACATTAAATTACGCGTTCCGACACCCAAACTTGCCCCTAGATACATCGGTCCCTACAAGATCCTCAGACGCATCAACCCAGTGGCTTATGAGTTGCAACTGCCTCCGACTCTTAGGATACTCCGAGTGTTTCATGTGTCCCTCCTGAAACCACTTCTCTGTAACAGATACACCACTCCTGATCCTGTTCCGGATAAGGTCCAGGTTGATAGTCACGAAGAGTATGAGGTGCGTTCTATACTGGACTCCCGTTTCCACAGGGGCCCTTTACAGTATTTGGTCCATTGGAAGGGTTATGGACCCGAAGAACGTTCCTGGGTGTCGGCCAAGGATCCTCATGCCCCACATCTGGTGAAAGGTTACCATCGCCGCTTTCCTTCCCGTCCTGGTTGTGCCCGTCCGGAGTCCGGCCCTTGCGGAGGGGGTTCTGTTACCTTTCGCCGGCGGGTCTGTCCAGGGAGCTCCTCTGCTGCCGTCCTCGGTGCTATGGAGGTGCACACACGTGCACGCTGTCATGGCGGCCAGGAATCCTTACCCAGCAACTGCGTACGTCACGCTAGGGGGCGGGTCCTCCCACTTTTTATCTGATTGGCTGATTATTGCCTGCAGCTGTTTGGCACCAAATTTAAACCCACTGCTCACTCTAATCTGAGCCCTTGTGTGGTACATACGTTATCACTGTCTCAGTGTGCTATATATCTGATATTCTGGTTTTCTGACTCCTGCT
>VKOC01021115.1:0-63721 GCA_009364415.1 Spea multiplicata | reverse complement strand
CAAGGCAGGTACTGGAGCAAGGCAGGTACTGGAACAAACAAGGCAGGTACTGGAACAAACAAGGCAGGTACTGGAACCACTCAGGAACCATACAGGTAGTCCTTCAGACTTTAATGTCAAGGCCCAGACTGCAGGGCTGGGCAGGTTTATATAGGATGTCTTCCTATGGTAATCCACTGCAGCTGGACCTGATAATGAAACTGATTGGTAGGGGCGGCCACTAGTGGCTGGAAACAGGAATGAGCAAATAAAATATAAATAAGTCCAGCCAGCGCATGGGGAAACGTGACAGTCACAGAGCTGGTGGATGTTAGAAACCTTGCACTCCCTCACCTTCCGATGCCCCACAGATGCTCAATAGGGTTTAGGTCTGGAGACATGCTTGGCCAATCCATCACCTTTACACCCAGCTTCTTTAGCAAGACAGTGGTTGTCTTGGCGGTGTGTTTGGGGCTGTTATCATGTTGGAATACTGCCCTGTGGCTCAGTCTTCTGAAGGGAGGGGATTATGCTCTGCTTCAGTATGTCACAATACATGTAGGCATTCATGGTTCCCTCAATGAGCTGTAGCTCCCCAGTGCCGGGAGCACTCATGCAGGCCCAGACCATGACACTCCCACCACCATGCTTGAATGTAGGCAAGACACATTTGTCTATGTACTCCTCACCTGGTTGTCGCCACACATCTTGACACCATCTTAACCAAAAAAGTTTATCTTGGTCTCCTCGGACTAGAGGACATGGTTCCTGTAATCCATGTCCTTAGTCTGCTTGCCTTCAGCAAACTGTTTTGGGCTTTCTTCTTTAGAAGAGGGAGACCAATTTGATGCAGTGTGTGGCATATGGTCTAAGCGCTGATAGGCTGACCCCCCACCCCTTCAACCTCTGCAGCAATGCTGCCAGCACTAATATGTCTATTTACCAAAGACAACCTCTGGATATGACGCTGAGCACGTGCACTCAACTTCTTTGGTCGACCATTACGAGGCCTGTTCTAAGTGGAACGTGTCCTGTGAAACTGCTGTATGGTCTTGCCCACCATGCTGATGCTCAGTTTCAGGGTTTTGCAATCTTCTTATCGACTAGGCCATCTTAATGTAGAGCAACAATTTTTTTTTCAGATCCTCAGAGAGTTCTTTGCAATGAGGTTGCCGTGAGGTTGCCATGAACTTCCAGTGGCCAGTATGAGAGAATGTGAGAGCAATAACACCAAATTAAACACATCTGCTCCCCATTCACATCTGAGACCTTGTAACACTAATGAGTCACATGACACCGGGAAGGGGAAATGGCTAATTGGGCCCAATTTGGACATTTCCACTTAGGGGTGTACTCACTTTTGCTGCCAAGGTTTAGACATTAATGGCCGTGTGTTGAGTTATTTTGAGGGGACTGTTATACAGGCTCTACACTCACTACTTTACATTGTGGCAAAGTGTAATTTGTTCAGTGTGGGGTGTACTCACTTTTGTGAGATACTGTGTGTGTGTATATACATATATCCCTGCTCAACGCTAGGCTGTGCTTGGAACATGGGCTACAAAACGACAGACTTTTTGTTTTAAAATATGCAGTACAAGCTGGGGTATTTCATCAATATGGCATATAGAGACAGAATATCAAACAGTAGTAAATACTTAACAAATTCTATAGGAAATTTTAATTTTAGTAGTATTAAGAAAATGCTGTCAGTTTTCTGTAAGTAATCCCTATAGCCCAGCACTTTGATTGCATTTGCAGAGATCATATTAAAAATAAATGTGCCTTTTTTGAGAACATTTCTTCCTTTCACTTCTGGAAATTACTTTATTAATATGTGTTTGCAGGTAGAGTACATCTAATAACTACAGATCTAGATTAAAGCATACATATATTTAAAAACGTTCTTTAATTAAAATGCTCAAGGTTTTGCAGCTTTATAATATAATTAAAATGTGGACATAGAGAAAAATTATTGAATTAGAGATTATTAAAAGTAAAGGCCAACATATAAATTAAATTTGGAAGTAAAATTTAAGAAACATATTTAGTCCGGACATTCTTCCAAATTTAACTGTGCTAGAGGTCCATATTTACAAAGTTATATGACTGTATTTCAGAAATTCCGCCTTGGAAAACAAAAGCTTATTCCTTATACTCTTAAAATGTAGGCATTGCACAAATTATTAATAATTAATGAAATTATTAATGTAAGTTATCAGTTTTAGTTACTTCACAGCAAACCCAGACAACACAAGTATAAAACAATGATATGAAAAAAGTTATGAAAGGACTGAGCTTTAATATGATGTTAATGTTTAATATATTTGTGTCATTACATTTCTACATTAATGTGTTTTTTTTTTTCAAAAGACTGTAACAATACCAGGTAGGAGGATGGACCCTTGACTTAAGAGGACGTGTGATAACCTAGGGGAGAGGGTTGTCAAATCCCCTTTAGTTGAACCTCTGGATACCATGACTACCAAGATTCAGAGTAAACAAACTCTAAGATAAAACCAAACTTGAGCTTAATCAGAAATCCATAACATCTTTAGTTAATCATTAAATTCATTCATTCATCAGGCCAATCAAGTTTATCCACACCAAACTAATTCAACCATGTCTTTATTGACCTTGCTTTGGGCACTGGGGCTATGTTACCACAGTTAAGTTGGAAACATGACATCCCCATCAGCAGACCAAGACATGTTGGACAAAGCTATACCATCCTCTAAATGACAGGAAACTATTTAATTTATCGTTCTGGACCTTAGTTGTTATATCAGTGGGGTTGAAACTGATTGTATCCTTCCTCGATTAGTTAAAACCCCCTTTAGTACAGGATCACATTTAATGAAGTTCCAAAAAATATTTAAAATTTTATTAATCTCAGGAGCATTATCTGAAAAATGAATTGTAATTATTATTATAACTATTATTATTATTATAATATATCGATCAGTCATAACATTAGGACCACTGACAGATGAAGTTAATAACACTGCTAATTTTATTATGATGGCACCTGTCAGTGGGTGGGATATATTAGGCAGCAAGTGAACATTTCCTCCTCAAAGTTGATGATAATGTAAGAAGCAGGAGAAATGGGCAAGCATAAAGATCTGAGCGACTAGGACCTAAAATTGTCATGGCTAGATGACTGGGTCAGAGCTTCTCCAAAACTGCAGCTCTTGTGGAGTTTTCCTTGTCTTCAGTGGTCAGTATCAAAAGTGGTCCAAGGAAGGAAAAGTGGTGAAGCGGCAATAGGGTCATAGGCGGCCAAGGCTCATTGATACACATGGAGCGGGAGGTTGGCCGTTTGGTCAAATCCAACAGACAAGTTACTGTAGCTCATTTATGCACACGGAGCGATAGGCTGGCCGTTTGTTTAAATTCAAAGCTATTGTAGCTCAAATTGCTGAAAAACATAATGCTGGTTCTGATAGAAAGGTGTCAGACCACACAGTGCATTGGAGTTTGTTGCGTATGGGGTTGCATAGGCACAGACCAGTCAGGTTGCCCATGCTCACACCTGTGCACTGCCGAAAGCGCCTTACACTTAATGGGCATGTGAGCATAAGAACTGGACGATGGAGGAATGGAAAAAAGTGGCTTGGTCTGATGAATGAATGGGTGGGTGCGTGTGTGACGCCTACTTGGTGAACACATGGCACCAGGATGCACTATGGAAAGAACTGTTCTGAACAGTTTGGGTTACATTACAATTTGGTAAGTGTACAGTTACTCGTGTAGGTGCAATTTATAGACCACTTGGACAAGTAGAAGGGCTAGATAATCTACTAATCAGGGAAATAGCTAAAATGACAGTAAAGGAGGAAGTTATCATGAGTGACTTTAATCTTCCTAATGTGAACTGGAAAACCAGTTGTAGTATTCTCTGTGATACTACCTGTGCCATGCGCTACAACAGAAAGACGATGAGAGATTAGAAAGCTAAATGCTTGTTGTAAGAAGGAGGGCTTTGGGTTTTTAGAGCACTGGGCTGATTTTGCTTTGAGATACAATCATGGTCATGATGGATTGCCCCAAAATGCAAGAGGGTCCAATGTGCTTGGGGAGAGAATTTGTAGACAGTTAGAGGAGATTTTAAACTAGGAATAGGGGGAAGTTGAAATGCCAGGCTAGACAGTATAGAAAAGGAAGGTGTTTTAGTTAGTGACCAGGTGGGTGGATCTGGGGGCTTGGTTTGTACAGATAATAGGGAAAAGCATATATTTTGCCACCAAAAAAGGACAGAAAGCTATTTTAGTATTAGTGTTAAATAACAAGCTTAAGGTTATGTCTACAAATGATCGCAGTTTGGGAATAAGATCCATGAACTTGTGATAGTAGTGGCAATTGAGAATGTTGATTTAGTGGCTGTTAGAGAGACATGGCAGAATGAGAAAAATGACTGGGACATAGCAATACCAGGGTACTCTTTATATAGAAAAGACAGGAAGGGCAAGAAAGGGGAAGGGGTGGCCTTATATGTGAAAGATAACATAAGTCCACCCTAACGCAAGTTGGTGAGGAGAACAGTTTGGGTTACATTACAATTTGGTAAGTGTACAGTTATAGCAATTTATAGACCACTTGGACAAGTAGAAGAGCTAGATAATCTACTAATTGGGGAAATAGCTAAAATGACAGTAAAGGAGTTTTTACTGATAAAGTTATCATGAGTGACTTTAATCTTCCTGATGTAAACTGGAAAACCAAAGTAGCTGGTTGTGCCAGATATTCTAAACTTCCTACTGGAATTATGTTTAAAACATAATTTTTATAGGAAATATTAGATTTAATGTTTACAAATAGACATAATTGTTTATTTCACAATTAACAGATATTACTGTAGGTGGAAGTGTGAGATCTAATGATCATTAGTCTGTGTGGTTTAATATACGAACAGTGACTGCGTATCGGATTCGAGCAGGACTGGTTGGGAGCATAGAGCAGGGTGGCAAAGCAGGAGGCCAAGTTCCAAAGCAAAGTCTGAGAGGCAAACCAGGATCAGGGCAGGCGGCAATGGTGCAACAACGGGTAACGAGCATGGTCAGGAAGGGAGACAAACAAAGTCCAGAAAACGATGCCAAAGTCAGGTGCTGTGACTTTGGCATTGTGACGGAAAAAGGTCCGACGTACATGGGGTTATATTTTTTAGCAGGACCGGGTAACTTAAGGTTGGATGTGGAGAGCCATGCTTTGTCACCGATTTGATAACAAGGAGCGGTTCTGTGTCTCCAATCACTTATACTCCATTTGGGCTTGGGTGAGGTGTGTCTTGAAAGCTCTCAAGAGCTTCAAAGCTCTTGAGAGCTTTGAAGGGAGACATACCAATGGATCTTTGGTGATGGTTGTTATAGCAGTATTCTGCCAGGGACAGCATTGGGTACCAGTTGCCCTGAACAGTGTTGATGTAACAGCGGATATATATTTGGTGTTTGGTATCTTTCTGCTGGACCATTGGTGTGTGGGTGGTACGCCGTGGAAAGATGATGTTCAATTCATAGCCCTTGACAGAAGGCTTTCCAGAAGCGAGACGTGAATTTGACCCCTCTATCAGAGAGAATAGAATGAGGTATTCCGTGGAGGTGAAAAACAGATGAAGAGCTCAGCCGCGGATGTGGGGACGAAGTGTGCCATCTTGGTGAGCCTATCAACCACCACCTTGATGGTGTTACTTTGTTGAGCCAGGGGTAGGTCGATGATGAACTTCACCGTAACATCAGCCCAGGGCTGGTCGGGAATGGACAATGTTTGTAGCAGTCCAGCGGGTTTGGCGAAGTATCACAGGACTGTACATATTGGCGTACATTGCGCATGGCCTGGCCACCAATAGGTGTGTTGAGCTAAGGTTTGTTTGACAGCCCCATGCCCTGCTAATGGATGGTCATGTACAGAGTGGAAAACAGCAGTCCTGACCTTGGGGGGTCACAAAAAGGAGATCATCCTTGTATAGGAGTCTGTGTTTTGAACACAGAGGTGGAAGTCCAGTGGTTTGTTCCGGGTCCCAAATGTGTCTACGAAGTCGAGAAGAGAGGCATGCGTGGGCAGAAAATGACCGGGGCTAGCAGCTCCCAAACTATAGTTCCGTTCAGCAGGGCTGAGGCATTTGGAAAAAAATGAAACAGGGTGGAGGAAGCTCTTTTTTCCATGTTCCTGCTATTTCTGAGGCATCCACCTCCAGGAAGTAGGCATTGAGGAGGTCAGGAAGGACAAGAACAGGGGTTTCAGTGAATCTGTGTTTTAAGTCATCAAATGCCTGTTGAGCTTGTGGTGTCCAAGCAAAGTGAGTGTGCTTCTTGGTCCTTCTTTGATGAAGTACCTGTAGAAGTTGGGGAATCCTAGGAAATGTTGGACTGCCTTGATGGAACTCAGTACAGGCCACTGTAGTATGGTTGATATCTTTCTGGGATCCATCACTATTTTCCCGGTGTGATGAGGGTGGTAGCAGTCCAGTGGGTTGGGCGGAGTTCCCTTTCGAACACGTTATAGGGGACCATCATAGCAACCCACTGAATGTTTGTCAATCATAAACTGCATATTCCTATACATAAACTAATGTGGCCTTGTTACATATTGTAAAACCTTAAACCGATGTGATTCAACTGATTGATAATTGCTTTTTTAAAAGTAACTATATGAACTCAGAATCTGAAGAATAAAACAATAGCAACACAGATTATTACTCAAGCAACACTTACAGTGTGTAACTGTTTTGCTTAGTATTTGTGTCACAGGTTCCCATTGTTTAGCCCTGCCTGACCCCTTGTTCTAGCCTTGGATTCCAAACTTGAAACTGTTTCTGCAATGATCAAGTTTGGTAACCTATAAAATGTAGTTATGTTTATTGGAAAGAGGCACTTCATGGAGGTATAACAAGAATATTACTTTGTAATACATAATATTCATTAATCAAATACATGTTAATAGATAAGTTATTTAACTCAGTACAGATTTGTTTCTCAAGACCCCAAATCTGTATTCTGTACTAAATCTTTATTTTCTTTATTCCTTGAACTTATTTGAAGAAGTTGACTTTTTTAATTTATTTTTATTGCCATACACATTTTAATGTAATTTCATATATTTTCCCTGTTAGAACCTTATTATTGTGCAAATACAGTTTCCTTCCTTCTAACCATTAAGCAAAACTGCCTAAGGCAGAACTAAAATAATTGGAGACTTTTTTTCTTATAGAAGCTAAAACAAAGGACGTCTACATGATTGATATAGCTCTGATTTATCTAGAATACTTTCACAACAAACTGTAATGAATAGAAATTACATATCTGGTTTTGATATGTAATCAACAAAATGCAATGCCTCTTCATTTTAAGTACTTGAAGCACTTTTAATATCTGTCCATTCTGTATCTCATCACATAGGGCACAAAAGTAATTTCAACTCAATCACATTGTTGAAGGTTAGAATATGAGGATGGATTGTTTTCGTCCATTTACACTATGGGTCCTCAAAGAATTTATTGGAGAATGTCCACATAACTTGGGTAAAGGGATTATACGGGTTTTTGACCATCATTTTGTAGCACAATTAGAAAAGGGAAGAGAAAACTATTAGATAAAAAAGCACAATAACATTAAGATATTTTGGTACAGATGGAGAAGAGGGCACTGTCCTTGAAAACCTATAATCTATTAAGAGGTTTAGGCAATAAGACAGAAAGTGAAGGGCCGATTCTGCAAGAACTACTTGCTTGTAGTGAAGTTCTTGTGGAAAAGTCAGTGGCATGGAGGACTCAAAGGTGGGAAACAGATGGTTTCTTTCAGAATGCTGTTTGTTGGTATGAGTACAGATTCTAAGCGTCTCCTAACTTTTTTGTTAACAGCCATAAATGTATGAATGAGAACTCTCAATTTAATGATTTTGTTATGTATTTTGACAATGGTTTATAATTGAAATCACCATATCACTAAGGTAAATGAAAAGCTTACAGATGTGTAAAGTCATCTAGGCTTTTGCAGATATTTTATGATTATACTTTAAGTCTTGGAATCCTTAGTGATATCAATAACAATCCTACGAATATTACAAATATCAATACCTATCTGAACAATAAAGAGAAGATTGAAGTTTTGAACTGAGGTTAAAAATGAGAAAGGAAAAATACTATGTTTCTCTTCATGTTCCATTCAGGTACAAGAACCAATATATATTATTGAATGGTACATTCTCTTGTGCCTGTATAACACATATGCATTAATATCATAAGTGTCTAAAATAAACCTCTTCACATCTGGCACATGCGAAAAGGAGATTTTAGAGCTGAATAACTCTTCCAAATGGGGTGCAAATCCACATTTGGGGAAAAAAAAGACTTTTGACAAAAAATAGTGTAACTCTGTATGCAAAAATAAAAAAACACAGCAGCAATGGCACAGTATCACTCGGTCATGTAGATAAAGTATTACACTTACAACAGATGAAATGTAGAAAAGCCTGTACAAGGTAATCAGCATTAAACCAGGCACAGGAAAGTCCACCATCCCTCTCTCGCTCTCTCTCAACGCATTTCACCTGACAACCTGCTTCCTCAGATGAATCAGGATTTTCTTTTGCAGCTTGTCCGAAGATATAACATAAACCACCTTCCTTATGACTCAACAAATCTCGAGTGGTCCGAGAGCTGAATGGCAGACTGCAACAAGGCTAACAAATCTATTTTTTAATGTATTTTAAAACGGCTGGACCTGGAATCATGGCAGTAATAAGTTTACTGGTGTTCTACAGCCAAAAAGGCACAACATATGTGTATGAAATGTGTTTATACGTACATATGTAAAATAAGATATTTTACTTTAAAATTACTAAAATGTAATGTTTTATATCTAGCATATATAAGTGATAATATACTTAATCTGGCGGTACACTAATATACTTCAGGTATAAATGCTGGAACATATGATCCACAATAAATTTATATTTTTCCCTTTATATTCCCAACCAATAAACCAATACAATTTCAAAAATGCTTAAAACATAAAGTTGACATTCCATAAATACGTCCTAAAATACTAGCCCAGATCCCCAGGGGAATGTGGGGTAAAGCCCTGCATGTTCTCTGGTATGTAGTATGTACTTAGTTCATTATGTAAATTACGATGTAAGTATATGGCTCATGCATATTGAGTTGACAGTATTTTTTGTAGAGTAGGATATGTGTCAGCAGATATATCGATGTTGAGCAAAAACCCTTACACACTAAGGTGGAAATATTGCTTCCATCCCAGTTTCACAGCAGGGTGAATCATCAGTGTTGTCCATGATGGTCCAGAAATGGGCAGGCCTGAGAGTGGTCATGACAGGAGGTTAGCGTCACAAGGCGGTTTCCTGGGAACTGCAGTGGAGGTCTGTGTGGCAACAGCACAGATTTCCATTGCTTTTTTCACCTCCTTAAATTAGCCCCTCATATATATTTGATCAACATGGATGACTGAACAAAGTGATTAATCATCCGATCAGACAGTACCAACTCACAATTATATATTCTATATATAATTCTATAGATATTAAATTAGGTGATGCTGACATCCAGTGCAATGGTAGTTACAAGTGTTTTGTTTAGTAAACTTCAGCTGCAGTATACGGTCATAGTGCATGAAAAATACATTACTGCATCTGTGGGAGGCTAACATTTAATCCCAAATAACAGCAAAATAATAGCTACACACATTATCATCTGCAAAAGGAAAACAAGTCATTGTAGTATCCATTTTAGATCCAGTTTGCTTAGTAACTTTAAAACCAGTCATCCTGAAAGCAAGAAAGCTAAAATAGAAATTATAATTAGTTATGTAATTTGAGAAACAGTTGAAAAAGGTTTGCAGTCCCTCTTACTAGTCGCTCTTTCTAGTCCCTTCCCGCTTTTTGTGTTTTTTTGTGTAATAAAAAAATCTGAGGTTTAATGCACAATAGCAAGCGTGTTGTATCTAATGTAAACTAATTCAGTCCATAGGTGCTTGCCTTTTGCTCTTTTGCCATGGTTCGCTTGAAGAAAAGAAAAAAGAACATGGCCCAACTTATCCATCTCTCAAAAATGTAGTCAAATATCCAAACTACAATGAAGTATTACTTAAGGATGAGTAAAAACACAAGATCAACTGATTCAAATGAAAAATATATATACTTTGCCTTTTTAAAATAAAAATCACTTTTCAAAATGAACGCTGAACGCTGAAAATGATAGATACAAAGTACTCTGCATATTATGGATGAAAAGCCACAGTTCTGTAGTAGTAGTAGTTAGAATTCCACCCATACCATAAATGTGTTATAATACATGACCTATAAAAGAAACCTATATGGTTAACACATTTATTTACAAATATTTTGACTACTAAAATATTTTCATTTCTACTATTCATCAGGTATGGCTCAATGGACCACTAATCATTACAAACAACCTCAGCTAGTTTATACAAGGCAGTCAATAATATAATAACATTGACTGGCTTTTATTTTCAAGCACACTTTTTTTTCAGTAAAATCTGTCTTCTGCTATGGGAGCAATGCACACAAATATACCATAAGGAACTTGTAGGTTTGCAAGGTCGAATATTAACCTATAGATTTTTTTATTATTACTGTAAATATTGCTATTTTTGTAGTTACAGATATTTTGGTAGTGGGTGTCACTGTTAATATTTGTGTCCAAGTGTCATCTTGAATTTAAATGTGACCCCTTTCACTAGATACTTAATAATTATTCTTGTTTTCCACAAGCCAAAAAAAACCCCAGCATCTAGAATATTGCAGTACATTTACTCCTCTAATGATCAGATCTATAAGCTCAGGATTTTTAATAGTGCACTGAAGAGCTGAACAGCTTATTAGCAACATGGCTAAATGTGTCTCTTGTCTCCAGAGTCTCATAAACTCTCTCACTCATGCCTACACTGCCCCAATAGCATTCTGCAGCATATAGGAAAAATTAATGCTATATCTCACCAATTCATTTCCACTAAATCCAGAGAAGGACAATCCAGACACATGCTGTAAATGCTTTTGTATATAGCACACATGAGCACAATAAAAATACAATAATAATACAAAAGATGTTGCTAAAACTACAGTGCTTTGTCACTTCATTGAAACAGGGCTTGCCTATATATGCCTACATTTTCTAACAACCTTCCAGTAAAAATGTAAATATGTTAATGTTATTAATAGAGCTAAGCAAAATATAAAGAATTGTGTTTGCTAGTGTTTAAATCCAGTGAAGCTTCCTGAAATATTATATACATCAAGTATTGGCCTGAAGGGGACATACACGTAGGCCACAAGTTTGGAATAAAATTGCACTCATTTACCGTATTGCTGAGTGTCTTTTGAATTTGTTTGAACGTTTATGGGAATTTGGTGAGTCCCGCTCGTCAAATGAGGAGCCTTCATTATTGGTGCTGTCTGCCCTCTTTGCCTGCTGCATTGAATACACGTAGGGCCAGCATGACTGGGCTGGCTGTATATCACCCAATGTATCTGTTTCTGTGTGTTAGCCCAATGGCGATCCTCTGTTAGGGCATTATGCTAATGTTTGCTGTTACCCCTCCCGTGGGGTATTTATTTCTACCCAGAAGGGATCTCCCTCACTTTTCAGAAATCATACAGAGTGAAGTGAACCGCCCACCCTCCCTTGTTTTTTTATGTTCTTTGCGTGGCAGGGGGTCCCTCGGGGTCTCACGTCAATGTGGGAGTTATCCATCTGAGGTATGGCAGCTCAGGTGGCATTAGCTGGACTGCTATACATGCAGGACTACTCATAGTCTAATTATAAATACATATGCTTTTGTAGTATATTTTGGAGAGATTTCATGGGTAGATGTCTCCCAAGCATTTATTGTATCAATGGCTACCAAAAGAATAGAATTACTTTATTTGCACATGCATGTATATTGCCTGCAGATGGAAAATATTAGCTTTGCTTTGTCTCAGATGACAGAAGTGATAAGGCTCTCCAAATCTCAAGTTCAATACCATTTGATAGCTGTTTGACAAAGTTTAGTGATACTGTACAATGAAATTCAACTCTGAAGGATCGCTATTTTTTTAGGTCTTGGTTTGGTATTTCAAATGAGGATTACCTCAAAGGAGCTTCAAAATTGTACTTCAACACCTACAAAACAAACTTTTAAACAAGAGTGATGGTTACATAACCCAATTTGAAACATAAAACTAGTAGTAGCTGCCAATTAGTAGTAATGATAAGATACTGGTGCCCATACTTTATACCTCCCAAGCACAAATGTTCTTAAAAAGTATTATATAATGTCCAAATAATGGTGTGTAAGCCACCAATATGGATTTATAATAAAAATAATAATTTAAATAATTACATAATAATACTAACATTACTAATAGTACCAAAAATAATACTGAAATGCTACATTTTCGTTTTCAACTTTATAGTTGCCCAGTTTGTAATTTCATTTAAAAGATGTAGACATTTTAATTATACACATTCCACATGTTTCTATATTTTACTATTTGTGAATAAACTGACTGTTGGCGCATATTTCTAACATATGTTCCCTGCAAAATTGTTAATGAGACAAGTTGTTTTTTGTTGTCATCAAAGTGTCACTCACTTTTCTACATATAACATTCAGTACCATAATTGCGATTTGATAGAGCTAAAATTTAAACTTTAATGTTCACCCAATTATAAAAAATAAATATGCTATGCTACAAATATATTTTAAAGCACGTTTTATTCAGTCTTTCTTGTACTGTTTTAAGTTACTTTTTGATGCTTGATATAAGTATTCTTCTCAGAGTACCATGTCCCAACAATCTTTACAAATCACGTTGGCGGTTTCATGGCAAAATAAATGAATAGTTAACATTATCACGATTCCTAGAGTGTGATAGCATGTATAGCAAAGTCGGCTTAGGATGCCAACTATGTAGAATGTATACAGTGGTTTTCTGAGGGCTCCATGTGGCAACCTCTATAGGTGTTTAACACTGTAAAGGAAAGGAGTATTTTTTTTACCATACAATATTTCCATTTGTATTGCTTTGTATGTATATTCCATCCATTTTACTACATAACAGATTTTGTATACACTATGTATGATGAAGTACTGTTGGTATGGAAAACATTTTTATATCTGATTGTAGTAGAAATATATTTGTCAATGTCAATTTTTAATTAAAAGGGTGAAGGGTCCAACTTTGTCTTGTTTATTTATCTATGGTGCTGGTTTTGTTATTTGCAACAATTATTGCTTATTCACCTGTGACAAGACTATACCTCTACAATAAATTAAAACAGTTCTGTTGTGTTTAAGGACTATTTATGTGCAGGCAGTTTCTGAACAATGCATATATATAGTTATATATATATATATATACATATATATATATATATATATATATATATATATATATATATATATATATATAACTATCATGAACAATAGTGGTAAAACAAGCATAAAGCTTTTTATTTATCTTATGTGATATTAACCAACAGTGAGTAACAAGCATGTAAACATTTAAATAAATATGTAATATGTTTCAAATGTGGTTAGTTAAAACCAATATAAGCATGCTGAATTGTTAAACTAGACATGTATAATCATGTGAAACATTTCATTATAGGTTAAAGGAGGCACCCATAAGGATTCATTCAGTACCCATAGACTTTTTTTTAACTGACTCTGCTCTACTGTAATCCAGTTGGACAAATAAGCTCAAGTTTTCTAGGTCAGAGCATAAGGCACTTAAATGAAGGGTAATGTTAATGTTACAACATACAAAGATATTTTAGGCAATTGTATGTATCTAACCTTGTGGCACCAGTTTGGGAAACTTTGTGACACCAGTTTGGAAAACAATTTCCTGTTCCGGCAAGACTGTGCCCCTGTGAACAAAGCAATATCCATAAAGATATGGTTTGACAAGTTTGGTGTGGAGGAACTTGATTGACCTTCACAAAGAAGCTGGTTTTGTCTTGCCAGCGAAACACATTTCTGGTTTCTGTTTGATTAGTACAGTTCAAGAGGCTCGCTAGTTTTGTCGATAACAAGCAGTACAGTTATGAGTGCGTTTAATTAGAGGTACAGCCTTCAATATGGCTTCAGTCAGATGTGAAAGGGGAATATATTTTGGTATTTTCTTTTTTTTAGCAAATGAATTAAATGTTAAGATTTATATTTCTATTTTTGGCCATCAAAAAGTCCTAACCTCATTGAACACCATTGGGATGATTTGGAATGGTGATTGCAAGCCAGGTCTTCTCATCTAACATCAGTGCCTGACCTCACAAAAGCTCTTTTAGCTAACTAACTATTATAAGCATAAAGGGGGGGGGGGGGCAACACCATATTAATGTCTGTGGTTTTGGACTGTGATGTCCAACAAATGTATTTGTGATATGGCCTAGGTTTTTTTTATAAGACTCCAAGTTCAGTGGCATAATCACCCTCCTGATAAAGGGTGAATTGGATGGAGTTTGACCTGCTTACTTGAGGTATTCAGAGGTATTCAGAGGCGAAATAAGGATGCACAATAACAGAAGGTTTCATCCCAGGGTCAGTGGCAAAATCAGTGACATTTGTCAGTGATAGTTTTACTATGTAGTCATATGTATGGATATATATATATATATATTTATTTATTTTTACCTTGTTTAGTTTTTAGCTGCAACAGTTTTGCCTAGCACCTTGAAAATAAAGGAAGGTACAATAATGAAATGGTGTGGAGTGCAATAGGTTTATATACATTACAGAAGTAAGTAAATTAACACATACAGGAGTTGCAGCTCCATAATAGCTTAACAGCTTTCCATGGGCTTCCACTTGATTTTAAAATATCAAGTGAGAAGATGGTTATGACTTTTTATGACTTCTAGCCATAGGATATCAATTACAATACCGTATATCTCCATGTATAAGATGCACCTTAATTTTGGGGCCAGAAAAAAATGTGTTACATAGTTATTGAACTCAAGTTTTATTTATCATAACATTCATACTCATCATCCTTATCACTTCCATCCACTAACTGCACCAAAATTAACCCTAAAGACCCCATCAACCATAACTGCCCCTAAATTAACCCTAAAGACCCCATCAACCATAAGTGCCTCTAAATTAACCCTAAAGACCCCATTAACCATAACTGCCCCTAATTAACCCTAAACACCCCATTAACCATAACTGCCCCTAAATTAACCCTAACACCCATTTACCATAACTGCCCCTGAATTAACCCTAAACACCCGATTAACCATAACTGCCCCTGAATTAACCCTAAACACCCATTAACCATAATTGCCCCTAAATGAACCCTAAACAGCCCATTAACCATAACTGCCCCTAAATTAACCCCACCTCCCCTAACTGTCAGCAGCCCAAATATTAATTTTTTACTTACTATTAGATGACTAGCCTAGCCATGTGGATGCTATAAGGAAAGGGGCGGGACCAATCGTCAGTGTGACTGCAGCCGCTGGGAAGTAGTGACTGCAATATACAACCACTATAAGACGCACCTAGTTTTTAGACCCCAAATTGTTCAAAAAAAGGTGTGTCTTATACATGGGGAAACACTGTATGCATTTTAGAATATAACCATGTTTAATAGCAATGAGAAGAACATCATCAAGTACATATGATAAACCTAGCACTGATTACAATTAGACTGCTGTTACTGTTCTGCAAAGGATACAGATGACATGTCTTTTGTGATGTCAATGGTCATAGGACAGAGGTATTTTGACAAAGGTTCTTCAATGAACACATGTAGCATTGCCTAATATTCCAGATAAATGAACATTCATTTTCTAAAAATAATTTGTATCAGAGTAATTAACTAAATATGTGTTTTATTTTTGCAAAATTAATCATATAAGCATGTTTGTAGTGCTTTCATAGCAGCCAATTTATTCTTCTTTAAGAAAGAGACACAGCTAATGAGAAATCCCCTGGGATCTATTTAATATGTCTGCAAGATAACAGCAGTTTGTGTCAGTACTAATTTTTTCTTTAATATTTTCTAAGTGTTTTAACATAAAGCCTCTTTTTTCTTTGCAATAAAAATCCAACTTATTAAGCTTCAAAATGTGTGTTGAAATTTGTAATGCAGTTTACTAAGATAAAACACCAGCAATATTAGGCAAGATGCAAATGAAATACATATGGGGTATGAAAATGAGTCATATGTAGAAGGAAATCTTAAGGTTTCTGTATTGCTCATTCCCGTGCAATTTTTGGTCTATGTATGTTTGGGTGAAAGAGTGGACAACAGATAGAAAGTAGACTTGTGCAGGTGGACCAAAAACAACAAATTTAGAAAGCTTTTCCCATTCAGAAACAAAATGTATGTCACTCACTTTTACATGCTCTCACTCTCTCACATACTCTCTCGCGCTCCCTGTTAATATCTACCTTTTCCATGACTCCTTCACTATGCTTTTTGTTCTCCATTTCTTTTGTCTTTAGAGAAAGAGAACTGTTTGTCTACCTCTCTTTTGCCGCAGAATCCTCTGGCCTGCTGTAGTACTTCCACAACAGAGTACTTTACCATTAGGATGGTGTTTTCATGTAGGTATGCAGTGCCCTTTTTTATGACATACAAAGTGTTCTTCTCAAACAACGTCGGTATGATCAGTCCATAAAGCATTTTCACAGTGGTGTTGTAGAGTGTCAAGGTTATCTTTAACAAACTACATTCGCACAGCAATGTTTTTTTGAGATCAGAGTCCTCCTCTTTGGAGTCCTGCCATGGACTCCATACCTGGTCAATGTGTTGCGTATGATAGACTCATGAATAGAAATGTTAACCAGTTGCAATGATTCCCTCAAGCCTTTAGCTGTGGACAACTAACCATCACACCAATATGAGCTTGTTGGACATCACATTACAAAATCACAGGCATTAATATGGGGTTATCCCACCCATTTATGCTTATTATAGCCTCCATTTTTTTAACCTCATTGCACATTCTGGGTTGTGCCTTTGGAGTCATCTTTGGTGGGCACCCACTTCTAGGGAGAGTAACCACAGTACTCAATTGTCTCCATTTATAAAAAAATTTGTCTAGCTGTGGACTAATGAATATGTAAGCGCTTTTGATTACTTTCGATACAAATCAGGTCTCCTGAGATTTATTTTATGCTTGGATCACATCAGGAGAGAATAGCAAGCTAAAAATGTTTTCTTTATGACACAGTACCTCCTGATTTCAATTAGCTTTTGTTGAAGTGATTAGCTTAGGGGTTCATATACTTTTTACAACCCACACTGTAAATGTTTAAATTACTTATTTAATATGGACAAGAGCAATACAATAATTTGTATGTTATTGGTTAAAACAGATTATGTTTGTTCATTGTTATAATTTAGATGGAAATCAGATCATATGTTAACACAAAAAAGGTTCACTTACTTTTCTTGGTTAAAACAGATTATGTTCGTTCATTGTTATAATTTAGATGGAGATTAGATCATATTTTAACACAAAAATGGTTCACTTTCTTGCCACTTTGTTGTATAATTTTATTTAGGAAATATGTATATGTTCTATTGGCAGACTTGACATAACAGCCAACCAGACTCTACTAGGTTAATAGAGTAGGAGTTTGAGAGTTTATACATCATGGAAACCACTACATTTGATTATATCTATCCACTAGGTTACAATTAATTTCAACAGATATTTTCCTTAACTTGGAAAGTTTGTTATATTGAAAATATATTCTTTTGAATATACTTCCAAAGCAGTTTTTCCACAATTAGGGTTTCTATACATTTACATACTGTTTAACCCCTTAATGACAATTGATGTTCCAGGCATGTCACTCGAAAACGAAGGGTTAACGACAATTGACGGTCCAGGACCGTCATGACTTTAAACGGGTGCCTCGAGGCATTCAGCAACACCGCGATCAGCACTAGGGCCATGTCTGGCCCCTCCCAACGCCAACGGCCCCGTCAACGTCCGCCATATACTGTATGGCCGCGAACGCCCATTTTAAAAGCAGGAGGCATTCAGCAACACCAAACACTCACCCCAGGACAGGCTGTGACCGCTCCGGTGAGTGGTCACAACCGCCACTGCGAGTGACTTCACCAACCGCAAGATGGCGGCCGCCCTGTAAAAAAAACAACAAAGTCTCCATACCCTCTAGAGAACTCTGGCTCCACTTGCAGGTTGAATACAGGTACTGCATTCAACCATGCAAGTCAATCGAGCCCAGCTTTCTAATCACAGTGTGATTAGTAAAATAATTAAAAAATTAAATAATAATAATGAGAAAAAAAGTTAAAAAAACAGTAAAATGTAAAAATAATTTCCCACTGATGTCACCATCAGGGCAACCTTCAAGTTCCAAAAATGTAACAAATTAAATAAAAAAAGGCAAAAATATATATATATATTTATAAAAAAAATATTTTTGTGAGCAAGTCCTAAAATTAGCACATTGGCTTAAAACAATTCTCGCATGGAAAGAGTTAAAATACTGGCATGTTAAATGCCCATAGGGTGTTTATTTTTCAAAAATGTATGATTTGGTAAATTGAATTGGCCGGGTTCAACAGTGTCCCAATTAACACGGGGGGAAGGATGGCCACACATCTAATTTCCAATTAGAAAAATGCACACGCCCCAAATGTGGCCTTTTAGTTCCCCCAAAAAACAACAAACCAATACGTGTGGGGTATCACCGCACTCAGGAGATGTTGCTGAACACATATTGGGGTGTTGTGTGACATATACCGGGAGCTGTAAATTCATATCTAAAGTATGTTTTGTGGGGAAAAATAAACACAAAAAATACAACTGAAAACTTTGAAAAAATGCTGGTGGTAAAAGGTGTGCATGCAAAGAGTTAAAATACCAGTATTTGAAATACCCTGGGGTATCTAGTTTTCAAAAATATATAATTTTATTGGGCACACTGAAATGGCCAGGCTCAAAGATGTACCAAATAGGGCATGGGCAGTGGATCACCAAATGCCAAAGTTAAACATTGAAAAATGCGCATGCCCCAAATGTGGCCCTTTTCCCCCCAAACAGCCAGGCAACCCATTCATGTGAGGTATCGCTGAACTCAGGAGATGTTGCAGAACACATATTGTGTTTTATGATAGTGACGTATACCAGGACCTGTTAATCCATACCTAAAGTAAAATTTGTGTGAAAAAAATGCAAACAAATGACTACCACAAAGTTTGACAAAGACAGAATTAGTGCATGGAAAGAGTTAAAATACCAGCATGTGAAATAGCATGGGGTGTCGGTTTTCAAAAATATATGGTTTGATGTGGTAAATTGCATTGGCTGGCGTCAAAGATACCCGAAATAGCACATGGGGAAGAATTACCAGATTTGGAAAAAATGGTTTTGAAATAGCAGAACTCTACCTGTACTTATTGCCACATAACGTGCAGAAAAAAGCAAACAAACATAAAAAACTAAACTTAGGATGAATAGTAGAATCTATTTAGCAGGTTTTTTGATTACCTTTTATAGATGAGTAAATATTTTTCAACTAAACATTAGAAAAAGTAATTTTTTCTAATTTTTCACAATATGTTATACATTTTTTAATAGTAAATAATATGATACAATCAAAACAATGTCATCTAAAGAAAGCACTTACTGTCCTGAAAAAAAACAATATATAACGTGTCGGTTCAGTAAACGGGAAAGAAGAAAATTACAGCTAAACACGAGCAGCGCAGAAATGTTAAAATGGCCATTGTCACGAAGGGTACAAATAATAAAATCAGCCATTGTCACAAATGGGTTAAAGCTGCACTGGAAAAAGTACAGCTCATAACATTTTATGCAAAGATACCAACGTCTTGATTCAGGATTGAGGAAACAGTCATGTTTTTCAATGTGTAATTTATGTTTTTGAGATAACTACTTATACCTAATGGATCTCATAAATTAGCCATTAATAGCAAATACCAGTACTTGACTAACCAAATGTTACAAGCATCTTCAGAAGAGGAAAAGTCTGATCTATTGATTTGTTTGCTCTTTACAGAAAAAAAGAACAAAATAGGGAAATAAAAGCATGGCACAGAGGCTGACCTCAAAGAAAATGGTTTTTGAGTAATGTGTAACCTGCATACAGAACAAAAGCCCTCAAGAAACTAAATAAAACTGCACTTTAAATATTGATGTCTTCAAAAATAAGAAACACTTTTAACTTGCCAATGATGCAAAACAACCTCTCAAATGTATGGACTAATTCTAAGAAATGGAGAATATAAGCCCTATCATGCTAAGGTCTAATAAGAATGTCCAGCAATAATACTAATTCCTTTATCTATGTAAAAAAAAATTTTTGGCTTTGTGAGAGGTCTACTTAGACATTCTTGTTCTACCACAGATGTATTGTTAGAGGTACTTGTATTAGCTGTTTGTTTAGTCAAGGCTACGTTTGAGAGGTCGTAAGCTTGGCTCGAAGTTGTAAGTAGCTATCTTAGAGCATTTATTTATTTATTTTTCTTCCTTTTTGCAATATTTTTGATTATATTTAAAAATTCATATTTAACATTAAGATTTTCATTTCTCTCACATTCCAGTAAACTAAAGCTTCATATTCATTATCTACAGTTTGTGGTAAAGTACAAATATGGTGAACACATTGCTTTATACCACAACATCCATTGTTTTGGCTTTTGTACAGCTGCTTGACCATGACCATTTAATAAAGCTCCCAATGCACAGTGTTTGTGCTGATGTTGCTTCCAGGGGAAGTCTGCAGTGGCATTGCTCTGTGAGTGTCCATGGTCTGCTTCCTAGCCTACCTTATATATCCTAGGTAATTATTCATACAGTTACAACAGTAAAAAAAAATAAAACAGAAACATACTTTACAAAAAGTTCTTCACAATGTTAAGATGTTGATTTCTACAGGGGGATTCTGGGGAAGTCAAGGGGCTGGACAGAGCAGACCACTAGGCAGGGCATACCATAAGGCCAGCACTGCTGGACAAGTTTCCTCAGGCCCAACACGCTGAGTTACTGTATGACATAATTTTGTAGTGCCCAAGCATAGCGTGTAATGACCTTGAGGGAGCAGGAGAGCTTGCACCAGCCAACTCCTCTGTAGCCAAGAAAGGTAGGTTGTGAGTGTGTAAGTGTAAATAAGTATGTATGATATTGTGAGTGTAGGTATGTGAGTGTGTAAGTATGTCAGTTCCTTACTGTGTGTGTAAGTATGTTACTGGGTAAGTATGATTATGTGTGTATTAGTATCTGTAAGTTTGTTAGTGTGTAATTTGTCACAGTATGTGTAAGTACATACTATACGTTAGTGTGTGTAAGTATGTTAGTGTGTGTAAGTATATTAGTGTGTAATAGTATGTTACTGTATGTGTTACACCACTGAGTAGAGAGGCATAGAGAGTTCAAACTGCGTGGGAGACAAGACTCAGTGAGGCTGAGTGTATGTATGTATGTATGTATGTATATGTAGTGTACTGTACTGTTGTGGTAAATTGTAAATTGTGGTAAGGTAAATTGTTAGTATGTGTGTTTTATAATAATCATTTGAGCAGGGCCCTCCTTTCTGTGTGTCATCTTGGTATGTTATGTACTCATTGTTATGTCCTGTCTACCCTTTGTATAGCACTGTGGAATCTGATGG
The DNA here is from genome assembly GCA_009364415.1 of Spea multiplicata. Lineage (NCBI taxonomy): Eukaryota > Metazoa > Chordata > Amphibia > Anura > Pelobatidae > Spea > Spea multiplicata. The sequence continues at coordinate 42,101 of VKOC01021115.1, read as the reverse complement.
CACTGTGGCAACAATAAATAATAATATATAAAATACACACTGACTCTAATACGCACTGACTCTAACGCTGTGTGTACTGTATATACATATATGTATGTATGTATATATATATATATATATAGTAGAAGCATTGTTAAACACTCATCTACAGACGCCAGACAAGCCAGAAGGCTTGCTTTTCCCTCAGAAATCTCATGGTGCTGCCACAACCACAAGGGATTCTGAGTAGGCATACTTCAAGTTGGCGAGTCCATCGTACCCATTGCCATGTGTATAAAATCAAGCACCTTGCCATTCAGTCTGCATTTATAAACATTTGTGAAAAAAGGGTGGTTCTGAAGAGCTCAGTGAATTTCATGGTAGTACTGTTATAGGATGCCACCTTTGCAATGACTCAGTTTGTGGAATTTCATCCCAGTTAGATATTCCACGCTTAACTGCAAATTATATTATTGGAAAGTGGAAGTGTTTAGGAACTGTCACAAAGCGGAAGACCATGTAAATTGACAGAGCGGGGTCACTGAGCTATGATCAGCAGTCATCTTTTCTATTGTCATTCAGTTTTAAAAAATATGAAATTATATTGATAAAAATGATTATTCAGCCAATCATTTCAGTATAGTATAGTGTATTTTGGTGAACATACTATTACATAAGTTATAATAAGTTAAATAAGAAATGGGTTCATAGAGAGTCCCCTGCTCTGGCTAGGTGTTAAATGGTTAACCTTATTTTGTGGACCCTGGTAAAATGACCATATTGCTCTTTGGGTAAAACAAGTTAACACAAACTAGCGATAAAGGCTGTCATTGTATTCACGTGTGTTATTAGAATTGATGTCTAGCGGAAACATTTCATCCCAGGTAATTGCCTTCCATAATAAGTGTTATAAGACTTAATATATGACAAACTGGGGAGAGGAATGAGTACAATTTAATGTACATTCTAACCAGCAAATGCACTTGCATTTGCTTCCTCTTCCCCTAATTATTGACTAAACCTTAAATTCTGGCGTCATGAATTATATTATAATGTTAATTATTCATCTAGTGCACTGAACTTATTTTTCAAAATAGAGCAAAAATGTTACATGTGAAGCTTGAAGACCAACAATCATAAAAAATCTTTTTGGTTGTAAGATAATTCCAAAAATACTATTCAGTACTACTGAATAAACAATGTAACTAAAAAGACAATGTAATGTTTAACAACCTCAAATTGAGATCCTTTTTAATTAGCCATGACTAGAACTATGTCATTTTATGGTATCTAAGACAATAGTCCCTGGATTTTGTAACTATATGTTCTGTTGAAAAGTAGCTACTGGCCAGTCCATTCTTATTTTGTGTAATCAATATGGTTGTCATATTAGACTAAGCTCTTTGGGGCAGGGACATTGTGTGAATTTCAGAATCATTTTATGACTGCACTTATTGTATCCCTGGATCCCCCTGTCCCCCCCAACCAGCTTACCGGAGCTTCTGAGTCCCCGGTGTGTAGCTGGGCTCCTTCTGGTTAGCCGCGGGGGTTGTCTGCATCCATCGCGCAGACCTTCCCCGGCAGTCAGAGATCAGAGTTCTCTCTGACAGCCGGGGAAGGTCTGCACGATGGACGCATACAACCCCCGCTGCTAATCACACCTCTTCCGGCTGCAGCGGAAGTTGCCTACGCGAATCGCGTATACGTCTACCCGCTGCTCGGACAACACACAGTGAGAAAAAACAATAGTAAGTTTGTTTTTGGGGGGCATAAGGCATTTCTGGAGGCAGAGTGCTCTATGATATGCCTTTTAACCCCCTTAATGCCACTCTGCCTCCAGAAATGCCTTTTAACCCTCTATACGCCACTCTGCATCCTGAAATGCCTTATACCTCCCTATATGCCACTCTGCCCCATAATATGCATTTAACCCCCTAAATGCCAGACTGGCATATAGGGGTATAAGGCATTTCTGTAGGCAGAGTGGCACATAGGGGGTCAAACGGCATATCATAGGGCACAGTGGCACATAAAGGGTTAAAAGGCATATCATGGGGCACAGTGGCAATTAGAGGGTTAAAAGGCATATCATGGGGCACAGTGGCATATAGGATTTAAGGCATTTATGGGCAGAGTGGCAAGCCTGGGGGTAGATGTGCAATAACTGGGGGTAGGTTGGAAATAAAGGAATTAAAAAACAAAATATTTTTCTCCAATCATAGCTTTTATTAAAAAAATAGTTTACATGAATTAACATTTTACTGGTAAAAACCTTTTTCCTAGGGTCGTCTTATAATCAGGCTTTCCGTTTTTTCCTAAATTAATATTCAGATTTTGGGGGGTCGTCTTATAATCAGGGTTGTCTTATAATCGGAGCAAACAGTAGTTTATTTATAAGTGAATATTTTTTTCAGATTTCGTGTTTTTTCCAGTTGACATCTAGTTTACAAATTTTGGTGAAATACCAACATTATTTTTTTTTGGGGGGGGGGGTTGCCATTTACAAAAATCTGCCCTGGGTGCCAAATACTCTAGGTATGCCCCTGGTAAATGGAAATATGCATATGTACATACATAATGGTTACATATGACAGTGTTACAATGTTCTTAAACTATAGTGCGGTATCTAGGAATTGTTTTTTCATTTTGCTGTAATTAGAACTGTAATTAATATGTTGGCACACAATAAAGGATCATACATAATCTGTCATTTCACAGATACTGTGAAAAAAGAGCATATTCATTATTATTAAACTGTATTTCACACAGAGATGAGTAGGAAACATAAGTAAAGTAACTCAGATCTCCTTAGTTTTGCAAGATCTAACCTTGTTAAAAATATATTTCATTAATATACCTACATCTGTATAATTAAATATCTTTTAAGCTTGTGCTTTGCTTTGATCTGTAATTTAAAGCTATCTTTTTAATTGTTTGGGGTGTATTACCAAGCTTTATTTTATCTCTCTATTGATCTACATCATGTTCTTAAATGTCTTAATGTACATAATTTATTACTTCCTTACCAATTTCAATTTGCGTTGAGGAAAAGAAACATGGTGTCACGTTACAACGGTATTGGAGACACCGGAGTCAGGCAGGACCCAAGGGAATAGTAAGCTCAAACAAGACGAGGTCAGGATTCCAGAAGACAGGATAAACGGTAAACACGCCGAGGTCAGGATGCCAGAAGATAATGCAGACAAGACCAAGCCAAGGTCAAATATATAAACGCAGTCTGAGGAACTAGCACAAGCATAGAAGACCATCAGAAGGCAAGGTATCTTTGGTCTGAAGGGTTTATATAAGAATCTGCAAAGGAAGTTTGAATCTCCTGCCAAAAATCATGATGTCACTTTCTGTTTCAGGCACCGCAGCCATCTTGAGTGTGGCGTAATCTCCCTTCATAAAGTCCTGCAGTTCGGGAGTTTTCCACTAGAGGTTGCGTGAGCGCCGAAGCGGTGTAGCAGGGGATCTCCCTCTCATGTGTGACTCTTCAGAAAGCCACTTGGTACAAGATCTGCCAAAAGCTGTAGTGCCCCTCCCCAAATGAGGCCGCCAAAAATTCAGTGAAATCAGATCCTTGGTGCAAGTTACTCCCCAATGCCCCGAGGTTCTGAAGCCATGGAGCGTTCATAGAAACGGTGTACAGAAGTTGGAAGGGACAAATAGTCTCCCTGGGGGTATGGGCACGGGAGTCCGAGTCTGAGAGTATTTGATACGATCCAAAAGGGGGGCATTGCAACGGAGATGAATAGCAGCAATGACCTTGGTGGATGGAATAATAGGTTCGGGTTCCTTACTCTCCTCCTGTGGTAGCATGTGCATTCATGGTAGTGCATCTGCCTTGGTGTTATTGGAGCCTGGACGGTAGGTCAGCAAAAATGGAAAACAAGAGAGGAAGAGAGCCCACCTGACTTGACGGGGAAGAGGCATTTGGCGGATTCCATGTTCTGGAGGTTCTTGTGGTCTGTCAGGATCAAGTTAGGTACATAAACCCCCTTGAGCAAATGGCACCACTCCTCCAGAGCTAGGATGACTGCAAGCAATTCCTTGTTACCAATGTCATAATTCCTCTCTGCTGAAGAGAAGTGCCTCAAAAAGTAGCCACAAGGGTGCAAAGGTCCGCTGTATGATGCTCGTTGGGAAAATTGAGCCCCAACTCCGGTCTCAGAGGTGTCTACTTCCAGGACAAAAGGTAGGAGAGGGTCGGGATGTCATAGCATAGGAGCCATTGTAAATGTTCCCTTTAGGAAAGTGAAAGCATCCCCAACCTGAGGAGGCCATTTGGTGACGTTGGCCCCTTTCTTGGTCAAGTCTGTTAGGGGTGCAACGATCTTGGAATAATTGCGAATTAAGCATCTCTAGTAATTGCCAAAACCAAGGAAACTTTGCAGGACCTTAAGACCAACCGACAGGGGCCAGTCCCTGATCGCTTGCACCTTGGACGGGTCCATCTCGAAACCCTCTGGAGTGATAATATATCCCAAAAAGGTCACCTTGCGGACCACAAAGGCATATTTCTCCAACTTGGCGTACTCGCCCTTGACGAAGGAGGGCGAGTGCGCAACAGACCTGTTCGCCAAGGGTAGGCAATCTGCCGAGTAGATAAAATGTTGTCTAAGTAGACTACGACGAACAGCTTGAGGAAATCTCTGAGACAGTCATTGATACATTTCTGGAAAACAGCCGGTGCACTGCATAATCCGAAAGGCATCATAAGGTATTCATAGTATCCTGAGCATGTGTTGAAGGCAGTCTTCCACTCATCACCAGCACGAATACGGACTAGGTTATAGGGCCGTGGAGATCCAGCTTAGTGTAGATAGTAGCCCCTTGTAACCTATCAAACAATTCAGAGATAAGGGGGATAGGATATGGATTGCGTCTCGTGATCTTATTTAAGCATCTATAGTCGATACTGGGACGCAACTCCCTGTTCTTCTTCTTGATGAAAAAAACCCAGCACCAGCCGAGGATGTAGACCGGCGGATGAAACTATGTTTCATATAGCCTTAGTCTCTGGAACGGACAATGGATAGACTCGCCCTCTGGGTGGCATGGTGGCTGGAAGGAGATCAATCGGACAGTCGTATGGTCGATGTGGGGCCAATTTCTCTGCCTCCTTCTTATCGATATCAAAATCTTGATAATGACTAGAACACTAGTGGAAGTCTCTGAAGAAGGAGACCAGTTTGATAGGCTTAAGGCAATGTTCCTCGCAGGCTCCACTCCAAGAGGTGATTTGTCTGGTTGCCTAGTTGATGGCAGGATTGTGAGACTGAAGGCACAGAAACCCCAAAATTATGGGAGTAGAGGGGGAGCAAATAACTAGGAAGTGCAATCTTTTGGTATGTACCATGCCCTCGTAGAGTGTTAGTGAGATAATAGTAGCACAGGTGACTTGAGCGGGATGAAGGGGTCTGCCATCAATAGCCTCGAAACGTACAGGAGTCTCTTTAGGTGTTGTGGGAACAAGTTGTTGCTCATAAAAGGTAGCGTCGATAAAATTCCCTGCGGCTCCCGCATGGTATATATTTCTCCTCTTGGTGCCATGCATTTATATTGAAGACTTTCATTGCACAGTTTGATGAAATGTTCCTTATTCATAAAAAGATTAAACAATGTAGCAATGCATATGTTTTACCCATAAAATCAAGAAAGCAGAAAAGCACCCTTAAGTGAAACGTATAATTAGTAAAAGGTATCCACATTTAAGTATGAACATCACAGAGATGCTTCATCATAAAATTGAACCTTATTGATTTATTGTCTTATGTTTTCAGTTTTTATTTTGTTAGTTGTATGAAGGCTGCAGCTATTCAGCTACCAGGAGCTCAAGAGCTACTCGTTAAAGACTCCTATGTTATATCAATTTGATTTCTGTACCTATTACCTTACAAGGGGATCAACTGGAATTAGAGTTGATTGACTCTTGCTGGGTAGGATTGGCCAGGTATTTGTCTCTCCACCAATGGGAATGCTCCTGGATTATAATGGCAACAGTGAGCACCTGCTGACTAGGGACTCATAGAAGGGCAAACTACTTGTGTTGTCTATCCGGTTGGGCACTTTTGTTTCACAGATTTATATAATTTTCCATTGGAAGACTCAATGGGTTGTCCCTGAGCTTTAAAGGTGAGTCCAGATGTGGACCTCCTTACGGTGTTTAAAGGGATACAAACTGCCCCCATAAATGAGGCACATGAAGGCTATACTTTGCGTAGATAAGTATAGTGCTCAGTGCTCCAGATGTTAAACTTGTTTTGCTACTCTTTAAATGCTATTATAGATCCTTTATCAAAATGATAAAGCAGCTTCCCTATATCCATGACAATTCAAGTGGCTACCAGCAAATCTGGTATGGAAAATTATAATGTTGATAATGGTGTAGCATAGGATAACAAAGGGATCTTTGTGATGAGGGTTATACAAGATTTAAACATTTCAAATGGGTGAGAACATTTTTTTTAAATATTAGGATAAACATGCAAACATAACAGCATTGCTGTGCTACTCCCACACTCATTAATATGTACACACCCTGTCAACAATAGAAATTTCAGCCAGCAGAATCTAATTGAACTAGCAGCTCAGCATGTTGCCTCCCAATAATTATAAACAGACTGTAATGTGGATGTATTTGAACAGCGTTCAATTAACTGGCATGAAATGCAGGGAAAATAATTATAAGTCCCTTTTTAAACTGCAAAATTATTTAAAGACTGTCAGTAAAATACCCATTACAGATCACTTTCCAAAAACTATGTTCTGCAGCAATAAAAAAAACCGAACAGTGCGGTAGAGTTTGTGAGAGTAAACAGAAAAGGCAGCATATAACACTTAATCATTTTACCTCAAAATCATGCTTTGCTTTTTTCTGCTAAGGGCTTCTCTAGCAATATACACATATGACAGTTAATAATAGATTACAAAAAGCGGTGCCCTTTATCATCTAAACACTAAAGTCTTCAGAGGTTTGCAAAAGAACAGTCTGTTCAGCATGACTTGTATTGATGTGACGTCAAAAGGCGTTCTACTTCTCACAGAAATATTGCAGTATTGTTCGCTGCATCTATAAAAGTGATATTGCATTAGGTCCTATCAGGACTTTATTGATTGATAGAGATAACATAAAGTTTTTTGTTTCTGAATGGAAAATGATGTTATTACAAAAGTGTATGCCAGCAAACACACAGAAAGGTGACTGGGTGTTTAAATTCAGCTCAGGAAAACCAAACAAATCCAAGTGCAGAAACAATATAAAATAAACATCTTATTAGGATGATGCAGAGCTTTCATATGCATTTTGATCCCTAATCGTTTAGATGTAAAATATGCTAGATGGTGTCCGTTGTCAGAAATTTTGGGGCACAGTACAGGCTATGATCTGGGCCCTGATGCCCCTCTCATCAGTCCGCCTCATGTCCATCCTATTGTCCCAAACATCTTGTGCCTTAAGATCCTGCAGTATTGTGTGCAGTATTTTTTTCAGCCCCCCCTTATAACTTACACACATACATACTCACATGCAAACTCGCTATAAAACTCACTCAAGCCTTTTCTCCTCTCCCAGGTGTCACTATACATTTGGTTAACCCCTGAGTCCCCAGCACATATGCTGACACACAAACTCACAGTAACATTATACACTGACACACACATGCTAATACCGAATGCTAACACACATGCATTCATGCTAACACACTCTAACACCATACACACACATGCTAACCTCATATACTAACAAATACCTTACACATCATATGCTCACAAACTCCTTACAGTAACACACACACAATAACACCATACATTTATGCACAGACATGCTTACCCCATATACCAATACACACTCATACAGTAACACACAACACATACACCACACCACCACACTAACACCACACTGTTACATCCACCGATCAGCCATAACATTATGGCCACTGAGAAGTGAAGTGAATAACACAGATAATCGCGTTATCATTGAACCTGTCATGAATGGGATATACTGTATTAGGCAGCAGGTGAACATTTCATCCTCATAGTTGATGTGTTAGAAGCAGGAAAATGGGCAACTGAAAGGATCAGAGCAACTTTAACAAGGACCAAATTGTCATGGCTAGACGACTGGGTCAAAGCATCTCCAAAACTGCAGCTCTTGTGGAGTATTCCACAGTTAATGCTGGTTCTGATAGAAAGATGTCAGAACACACAGTGCATATTGGGCTGAGTAGGCACAGATCAGTCAGGGTGCTCATGTTGAATCCCTGCCAAAATCGCTTACAATGGGCATGTTTAACGTCCCCTCCGAGTGAAGGCTCACCCAAGCAGTATCCAGTTTCTCCAGGTTTTCCTTCTTGCTGTGTTTCTGGTCTTGCTTGGTTTATTTGCTCATCCTTTGTTTGTATATTTATATGTGCCACACCCATGTGCTCTGAGTTTCAGTTTAGTTTCCTGTTTGTCCAGCTAAAGGTTTGTCCATTCATGTGTTCCCCCGAGTTTGTTCGGTTTATAGTCTTTAGATGTCAGTTATTATTTTAGGCAGGTATTAGTGTTAGGACCCACCGATATATTGGAGTACTTTGGCGTAGGGGAGCTAAGCATACTATGGCCATATTATGTGACTGAATCTCTAATCTTATCTTAGAAAAGGGTTCTATTTATGTCCTTGTCTAGTGTGTCCTGTTTAGTCCTGTTATTCCTGTATAGCCTTGTCAGTCATGACATGTTAGACCTGGTCAGTCTTGTCAGCCTCTGTTGTGCTGTCCTGAGCCCCGGCGGTGGGGTATCCTGTCTTGAGTAGAAGTAACCTGCTTCTACTTTTATGGCTCTGCTCTGCCTTTTCTGTCCTTGACTGCAGGATATCTCTAGATCCTGATACCTGTACTGGATACCTCCCGCTGCTATTTCAGGGTCCTGATATGTGGTTGCACAATGCTGATGGCTCAACACTTGGGGGAGTGAGGTTAACCTGCACCAGGCACTGTGTCTCAGCTTCTGCACTGTGACTCCTGAATTCCATCATTGGATGCTGTGGGTCATTACAGTCATTTATATGGACCTCACACGTGAGAGCATGTGAGCATAAGAACTGGATTACAGAGCAATGGAAGAGGGTGGCCTGGTCTGATGAATCACATTTTCTTTTATATCACATTGAATGTGCACTCTGTCACAAAGCAAAAAAGGGTCAAGAATAATTTGAGAAACACAACAACGAGATTAAGGTATTGACTCAGCCTCCAAATTACCCAGATCTCAATCCAAACAAGCTGTGTGATGTGCTGGACAAACAAGTCCGATCCATCGGAATTTACAGGATCTGCTGCTAACATTTGGTGTCAGATAACACAACAACACAACACACCTTCAGAGGTCTAGTGGAGTCCATGCCTTGATGAGCAAGGACTGTATTAGCAGCAAAAGGGGACCTACTGTCATGGTTTCACAGTCACACTTGAGATTTCTCTAGTGTTGTAGTCGCTCATTCTCTCTCATGCTTTCTAAATGTCTCCCACCTTCTCTGCCGAACACTTCCGCTTCTGCTTAAGCATCTTGTTCTTCATTTTCTCCCTTCTATCTTCTCTTTTTCATCTTCTATCTTCGTTCGCATCTCCACGGATATAACCTGGCACAAACTGTAGCCAAAATGGCAGCGCTTTTTAGTAGAATCTTGTGCCAGGTTATATCAGATACTTCAATTTGGCGGAGAGGATGTCACCGAAAGAGCTGCCATTTTGGCCTAAGGTGAACTTCCTCCAAAATAGCAGTGTTTTCAGTAATGTCCCATCTCACTCAATTGGAGTAGCTGGGAAGAGGACATCCAGGCAACAAATATCTTTGCCAAATTAAAAATGCCCCCCATTTTGTTTCTTAACCAAATGGGAAGGGAAGATAATTCATTGTCCGAAAATAAATGAGCCAAAAACAAACCGAAAAATTAGTCCCACTTGATCCATTTGTGCATGTCTAATACATAGTAATAGTAGCAGAAAATTGTGATACCCTGTGCTGGTGCATGGAGGTTGCTATACTTTATTGTTACTGCATCTCCTGCACATCAATATATTTTTTTCAATGTTTAGCAAGAATAAGATTTTTCTTATAAGAATAAGACATTACAGTATCATATATAGATTCTAAAATCCTATTCACCGCCATATGAATGGGTCTTCTTTAAAGGCAATTTACTATGGTCCCTGCAACATCTGATCACACCTTTGTCTAAGTGCGCAACACTTTTCCACATCAAAACAATTAGTTATAGACTGGTTAATATTTCAGAGAAGCTTTTAATATCATTACTAAACCATTAACTGAAATCACTGTAGACCTTATTACATTATCACATTAACCATAGAGAAAAACATATTCAGATTTTTCCATAATGCTGTCTGACTTTATCTTTAGTGGCATAAGATTGAATGGTCTTGTAGTGGTTCCTTTTCATTTTATTAAGCAATCCATACATATTTTGAATTTAATATCGAGGGCTTTTCTTACAGCAGAGAAGGTTTATATGCTGTTAAGCACAATGTAAAATACAACCCTATTGGAATAAATAAACATATATTTGGAAAATAGCATCAACAGGAAGAAATAATTTATATTATGCAGAGATAATGATTAATGCATATCTCTGTTGATCAAGATTACATTCGAGACACAAATACAAATAGTGAAAATTATTTTGCTGTCTGCTAGTCAGGTCATTGTAGTCATAGCAACACAGCTTAACGTACTTGAAAACTACACAGGAAGAATAAAATATATGAGAGGTGACCATGATGTAAAAATAACAGAAAATCAAGGTTATAGGGGCATAAATGGGATTTATTCTCAGAAACAATAGAAAAATAAAATTGCAAAATGTCCAAGGAAACATAAAACCTGAAAGTACATTGAGAGATAAAATTAAATGGTAAATATCAACTATTCAACAATTCAAGCAGAGGTAACGTTAGACATTTTTGTTTTGGGTTAGATGGTATCTTAATTGCATAGTAGATGTGTTTAATCCTGGGAAATTAATATGGTTCATTTTACACTAACTGCATGCTATTAAATCATCTGGTTTGACCGGGAGTGTCCAGATGAAGCCTTGCTTCTCCGGGTATGTTTCATTTTTCTCCTGGCAGGAGAGCACCATTTGACCATGCCCACTGCCCATCTACTTTCCACTAAGGACTGTTTGTCATTTGCCCTAGAACAAAGAGCGTCAAATAAGCTACTCTGGAGTATTCCTATATATGCCTCCAAATTTTAAACAGAATTACATTTTATACATATTTTGTATAATTATCCTAATCATCATAGATGTTAACTTCCCAAGACTGCCTATCTTGAGAGCCAAAGTGTGTGGCTTCATTCAGTGAACAGAGTTAGCTCCAGGTAGACTTTAGTGGGTTGGGAGAAAGTGGGAATTGGGTGGGCATTTGCAGAATATCAGCTGAATCTGGGCATAGAGTAGTTGTGGAAAATACTCTATCCGGAGACTATGGGTCAACCCTAGCAAAATGTCTTAATCATAAAGACATAAAAAGCAAAGAACTGTATGTCATATTCATGTTACAAAAATGAGGGTTGGTTCTCTTTCTGAACTAAAGAATAATTAGCTATTTTGGAGATATATACTAAAACCTAACATTAAGATATATCTCTAACGTGAAAGAAATCTCATTAGTTATTTTGCCTTACGCAATTGTATAGAGCAAAAAGGTACTTAATTGAATATAACTTAGCATGTAATTAAGTTGCCTGTATTAACATTAATGTACTTGTTATGTTTGTTTATATCACAGAATAAAAAGCAGGCACAGCTAAGGCTCCAACAAAAAATAAATATAATTTTTATACAAAGCCATTTTTTTGTGTATAAGGTTAGCAGGCTAGAAAACGTAAAGATATGAGCTATTTTCTTGGGCTAAATATGTGGAATGATTGCTTTGCAGGTTATTGCAATAAAAAAGATATTTTTTTGCCACATGTCTTCACTGTCCACCATTTTGCAGGGGTAGGCACCAACATTATTCATGGTGAACATTTACTTGGGTCTGTATTGGTCAATTTAATGAGGTTCACAAACCTTGCCACGGACACTGGCGTCCTTGTATGGACACTTTATCCCTGCTATTTTGGCACCCAAAGGGGAATTGGATGGAGACATCCCTCCATGAGGGGAAACTTAGGGATGGGAAGGGTAGATAGGATTTTTGGAATATTTATTTTATCAGGGTACACATGGAGGGAGAAAGAGGAGCATAGGATGGTGTACGTGTCCCTCCACAGGGTATTTTCTTACTAAATTTAAACGTAATCACCCAGTGGTTGTAAGAAAATATAGGCCAAACACAAACTTCGAGAACTTCGGGAACAACACATAAATATGTATGTGCGTCAAAAATAGGCAGAGTCACTTAGATGCAGACGAAGGTGAAACATTTAATACGAACAAAAATAGACGAAGAATATAAAAAGAAGATAACAAAAATACGAAACAAGTCTTACAAAAGCCTTGGATGGAATTTAGTTCGTTACATCTGTCCTATGCATTCCTGAGGATGGAGGGAGGGAGTGTTGGGACGTGAAGTGTCCGTGGATGGCAAGAAGTACATCTTCACTCGACCTCTCTTCCCATGCCTCTCCATGTCTTACACAGGCCTAGCTTATATGTGCCTTGGATAGTGATGTCAGTCTATTGGTCTTCACCTAATTGGGTAAACATGCTCACTAAGATCTTTACGTCTAAACCCTATTTTAGGTGGCCTACTGTAATGTCCTTTTACAGTTACAACTACCATGCACTAACAAGTTACCATCCTATCTATAGAATGCATGTTCAGCAAATCCTTCATTCCATAATTAAGGTCAAGGAAACCTTGAAACCTATCATTGAAACATATTAATATATCTTTAATTATCATTTATTTATGCCCAATGATTACATATCTTTGACTATTGCCTATACTAATAATTTCATATGGTCCTTTATCATATTCTTAAGGTTAGAAGAGATGTTAAATGTGTTAGAATATTTTACAATTCCCCCTGATGATAGGATAATATCCTTATCATATATTTTCCAATATACACATTTACTCACCATTCGCATCACATTCGTATCACACTTATACTACAATCACATCACACTTTACCTTGGACCATATCATAATCATTAGCATGAGACACCCTTTTTTCTACGTTTGTTATGGAATGAGAGGATTGTGCTCTTTTTATCATTTCCCTTAATATTCCATTTCCCTTATCTACTTCATACTTAACTTGTTTATACATCTTACTACACATACACATAAACTACACATAAGAAAACTTTGATAGACAATACATAATAAAACTGGATTTGACAATATATTCCCAGGTGTAAATTTAACTGAAGATTGTGACCACATATTTACTGATTTTTTAAAATTTGACCACCAACTAACTCCAGACATATCATTCCATTGATGTTGAATTTGTTCTAATTCTCCTTGTTTATGTAGGAAAACAATTTCTGCATCTTTCAATTGTTGCTTTAATATGGCCAATAATCCCTTATCTTTCTTTATTTCCTCCGTCCATGTTTTCCACGGAAAATGGTCTATCTGTGTGAGATTAAATTGCAGAGGTAGTGTTTTTAAACACTCTATGCCCATAGTGGAGACATTAAACTTTTTCCCATCTATCTCCAACTTTTTCAATTCTCCTTCTATGCAATATAATCCTCTGTGAAGAGTTTAATTATGCATACAATTTAAAAAGAATGCTCTGACCAATGACTCTTCCTTCATTACTTGAAAACAAACTTTCCCTCTCTTTACTTGAGTCATTAATTCTTGCATAGATGTAACACTTTCAATCCTTGCCTCACATGATGAATGATAGACAACCTTTTCTTGCCCTGGAAGACATATTACTTTGGAAACAAAATGAAGACAAGCTAATACATCTAATTGTTCCAGATTTTTCCATCAAATACAAAATCTGTATATCTTAAATTATAATGAATGTAATTTATCCAACAATGTCTCTTGACGTATCAATGTCTGATATCAGGAGTCGATCCACCCGAACTTCTCTTATCTTATGTAATAACAATATCTTCTGTGGTAAATCTTTTGTCTGATCATCAATTCCAGTTGGCTTTTGGTACAGTTCAAACAACACAGCTATCAAAAAACTATGCTATCTTGATGTCACGATTCTTGTATTGCTGTTTCTCAGAATGCTCTCCTTCCAATAGTTAACTGCTTTGTTTCTCCATTTTCTTGCAGAACTGTGTTCCTGTAAGGACAGAATTTAGTTAGAAACATATAATTTACACTGGTCAACATGTACCCACAGCTTCTGCTGCCTACGGGTATTTTTCACAGTCTTTTCTGTCCTTTGAACAAGGATCATAACTTGACCCATTGTGTCTATTATTTCAAACGGTCCTTCCCAATTGCTTTCCCACGGTCCCGCCTTCCTAAAAGTCTTTATCATTACTGATGCTCCTCTTACAAATTTAGAAGAGTGAGGCGGTACCATACGCTGCATTCTAGACGCTGCGTGAGGAAGAATTGTTTTTAAATTCTCCTGAAGTATCTGTAACCACTTAGTTCTTGCAATGGCATCTTTCTGTGGAGTAGACAAAAACGGTTCATGAGGAAAGATCAATGGCATTTTCCTTCCTGTCATTAATTCAAAAGTTGTATACTGGGTAGTTGAGGAGCTCGTTCCCCTAATACTCGTCAATACTAGAGGTACTGCATCAACCCAACTATTTCCTTTATCGAGTAACATTTTTGCAATTCTAGACTTAATCGTTCTGTTCATTCTTTCTACAATACCTGCGGACTAAGGATGGTATGGAACATGGAATTGTTCACGTACCCCCAGGATTGCGCAAACAGCCTGCATGACTTTGCCAGTAAAATGGCTCCTTCTGTCAGAAGCAATCATCCTTGGGTCTCCCCAAGTATAAACATGATTCCTTAATGCTTTTGCCGTAGACAAAGCATCATCATTCCTGACAGGCTACAATTCTACCCACTTAGAAAATACATTTACAACAACCAATGCATACCTGAGACCTTGGTTACCTGAAGTAGGAGACCTATGTAGTCAATCTGCAGTATAGACCACGAACCATCTGCAGGTGCAATTCTTAGAAGTGGAGACTTTTGTCCTTTAGGCCTGGGGTTTACTTGAGCACAAATAAGATATGACTGAACAACATTTTGTACAGAGTCCACCTTTTTGTCCCAAAAAAACTTCTCTTTGAAGTTTTCCAGCAACTTTTGCTAACCCACATGACCTAATCTTTACATCTTATAGCGGGTGAATTCCGTCTGCAAGTGTTTAGGCACAACTCGAAGTAAATTACCTTGCATCTCATAACACACCACTCCATTTTCACAAACAAAGGGAGGTGTTATTTTATTCCTACGTTCTATAATGAACGCATCTTTCATCTTTATCGATGAATGAAGGTAAATTTGCTTCCTTACTCTTTACTGGTAGTACTTCCAACGGTTCCAGTTCCATCACTATCTCTTCTGTCAAAGCTGCTTCCTTTACTAGAGAATCTGCTTTCTCATTTCTCAAAGCTAAATCACTAGTCCCTCTGCTATGGCCTGGTACTTTGACAATAGCATATCGGTTAGGATTTTTAGAAGCAAGCTCAAAGATAGTCTGCAATGTATCAACATGACTTAAGATTTTGTTAGATGAATCCACAAAACCTCGTTTTTTCCACACAGGTAAGTAGTCTGTTAGTGAACGTACGACATATGAACTATCACTATAGATTACCAAAGGATCATTGTTTTCTTTCTCATTAATTTCCAATACTGTTTTAACATCTTCAATTTCTGCTCTCTGGGCAGAAAAATGTCCTGGTAGTCTATACTGAATAGCTCATCCTTTCAAGTAAAATCTAGAACAATCTACAAATACAGGTTCATCAGTTTCCTCTACTTCTATTCTAAAAAGAGATGGATAATCCCTCTGAAATAACTCAACACATGTGATTTGGACTTATCAAAACTCCCAAGTACTGAACCTCTTGTTACAGTAATTGGACCTTTCTTGGATTTAATTTCAATCCTGACTCATACAACAGATTAAACAATTCTGCTAGCAAGATGAGGTGTTACTCTCTAGTCTCTGTTGCCAACAAGATATCATCAACATACTGTAGAATACAATCTTGCCTTGAGAATTTTGATAACTCTTTTGCCAATGGGTGACAGACTAGGTGACATGTGCGCCCCCTGTGGTAATCTGCAAAATACATATTGCTCATTCAGAAAAGTAAAAGCAAATTTGTATTGACAACTCTATCTGAATACTGAAAAAACCATTACTGATATCTAATACCGAGAAAAACTTTTTAGCATTAGCATTCAATCGAGACATGATGTCGGGGGTATCTGCTACAATTGGCGCTACATTTGGGGTACATTTATTAAACATACGCAGATCTAGAAGCATTCTATAAGAATTATCTGATTTCTTAACTGCCCATAACGGATAATTTGTCACCGAATTTGATTTGCGTATGACGCCTTGTTGAAGTAGTTCTTCAATAATTTTGGACAAAGGCTCAATTGAATCTGGAGGCAATCGGTACTGTTTCTGAGCTATGGGATCTGTTCCTTCCACTTTGACAACAACATCTTTCATCGTCCCTACCTCATTCTTAGACTGAGCCCATAATGAGGGATATTTCTGTACAATTTCTACAAGAGTCAAGTCATTAAAATCCATTTGTGGCCAAACACGATTTGGGGACACCTCCTCAATTAAATTGATGACGGCCACTACACTGTAGTCACTTGGATCAATTACTACAGGCCCTTTAAGGTTATTACTTCTCCAAATCACTTGATTCCCTAAGTCAATGACCCAACCTCGTTCTCTCATTACATCAGCCCCTAAGATATTTTCTGAGCTAAGACAATGCCAGATATCAATGTCAGTACACAAATAGCCAGGAATCTCAAACAAAATACCAGTAACCAAAGTTGTTGAAGTATTACATTTTCCACTAAAACCTACACTCGTGTAAACAGGTGAGTTAGATGTCATAGGTAATGCTTTGTTAGTCACACTTAATTAAACTCCTATATCAACCTTTGGTTAGTAGTATCAACTTATTCAGAATTAGTAGGATTAGTTAGTGGCTTGTGACAGTCATTAGTTTGTCTGTCCATATCTCTCTCCAAGTTCTCTAATTGCTGAGCTAAAACAAAACAGTCGGGACAGCTGTTAAAGTTGTCAGTACTGTCATCAGGGTTAGATTCTGGTACAACTTTGTTGATCATGCAAATACTTTGTCTAGGCTGTAAATCTTCCACAATCAAGTCATTAAATGTTTTAAACATGCTTAGGGCATTTTGCATTTTCTTTTTAAGTTTATCTATACATAACAATTTCTTATCCAATTTCATATTTTCAAGCTCACATTGTTTGTACAAACTAGCCCATAACTATGCATTAGTAGGACAATTATCAAATTGAAAAGTTATTATACTTTTGTTAGCATATGTTTTTATAAAATCCATGACTTACCCTGCTTAGTGAACTCTCCTTGAGTAGCTGTTGTTTCACGCTGTATGGCTTTCTTGCGTCTGCCGTCAATAGCGTTTCTTAGCACGTGTAGTTCCATTAAAGTCTGGAAGTCTGTATTCTCAAAGGTTCTTTTCGTAATCTTCTCCCGACAGTTTGCAAAAAGTGTACAGATATATCTGCCCTTCCCCCTGAGCAAACTGGAGGGCAAAGGTCAGGAAAAAATATGCAGGGCTGGCACGCCAGATATGTAAGAAAATATAGGCCAAACACAAACTTCGAGAACTTCGGGAACAACACATAAATATGTATGTGCGTCAAAAATAGGCAGAGTCACTTAGATGCAGACGAAGGTGAAACATTTAATACGAACAAAAATAGACGAAGAATATAAAAAGAAGATAACAAAAATACGAAACAAGTCTTACAAAAGCCTTGGATGGAATTTAGTTCGTTACATCTGTCCTATGCATTCCTGAGGATGGAGGGAGGGAGTGTTGGGACGTGAAGTGTCCGTGGATGGCAAGAAGTACATCTTCACTCGACCTCTCTTCCCATGCCTCTCCATGTCTTACACAGGCCTAGCTTATATGTGGTTTGGATAGTGATGTCAGTCTATTGGTCTTCACCTAATTGGGTAAACATGCTCACTAAGATCTTTACGTCTAAACCCTATTTTAGGTGGTCACTGTACGCCTACTGTAATGTCCTTTTACAGTTACAACTACCATGCACTAACAAGTTACCATCCTATCTATAGAATGCATGTTCAGCAAATCCTTCATTCCATAATTAAGGTCAAGGAAACCTTGAAACCTATCATTGAAACATATTAATATATCTTTAATTATCATTTATTTATGCCCAATGATTACATATCTTTGACTATTGCCTATACTAATAATTTCATATGGTCCTTTATCATATTCTTAAGGTTAGAAGAGATGTTAAATGTGTTAGAATATTTTACAGTGGTGAAAGGTAAGGATGACCCCAAAGGGTTTATTTCAAGATTTTAAACTTGTGAGCAGGGCTCTCTCCACCTAATGTATCGGTTTGTCTTAGTCTGTGTTGTCACACCCCTCGAATATATGTAAGAAGCACTGCTAATAATTTTATTTAACCCTCATTCCCACTGGAATGGGTGGGTTGAGGGGAAGACATGGCTTTAGATCATATTTAACCCACATTCCTCTGAGCAGTGAACAGAATGTAAGGGAATTAAATTTGGTCATCTAACCCCACCAGCTTTATTTAATTAACCCCATCTCACAATGAACAATCTTTGTTGGATAGGGCGTCCTGGGGACCACTTGGTATTTATTCAAATATCATGTATTGTGGAAGGTTGCAAGTTTCAGGTGAGGGCATTCAAATCGTCATCAAATTTGTGTGTCTTCTCCTGAAACTCACAAAATGTAAATCTCGTAAGATCCAGACTATTTTTTACTTTTTGTACCCTTTGTGGCCCTGGTTGTTTTAACATTCCTGTGCTGTTTGTGTTTAATCATAATTTTCTTGTCTCTCATTTTGTCACGTTCTGCCCAGTGTCACGTTCTGCCCAGGCTGCGGAGCTGCATATCTGTCCTGCTTTAGTTTCTCTGCTTTGCTTTGATCCATTCCTGGATTTCCTTTTGCTTTGTTCTATTTTCCATTCCTTGCTTCTGCTCCGGCTCTTTGCTTCAGCTCTGCTTCCTTTATTAGGTGTGCCCCACCTGTGTGTTCTGTTTGTCTCAGTCTGCAGTCTAAGGTATGTCTCAGTGCTGTATGTTTGGTTTACATGTGTGGTTTGTTTTGTATCTTTGTCAGCAGGGATTAGCGTTAGGACCCACCGTCATTGGAGTACTTTGGCGTAGTGGTGGGCTAAGCATACTATGGCCATATCATGTGACGAAATCTCCAATAGTTATCTTGTAGTCCTAGGCTAGTTTCTGTATTCATGTTTGTCTGTCTTTTATGTACCTTTGCCCTTCTTCCTTGAATCATCTGAGGATTCTGGTTCCTCTCTCCTCTCCCCATGTCCCAGTTAAGATTTCCTATCCTTGCTTAAAGGAAGAAGCGTCCGAGGGTTCCGGCTCCTCACTCCTTCCCCTGTGTTCCTTGCCTTCTTCCCTGTCCTTTGTTGTGCCCTGTACTATGTATGTCTTGTCAGGTTATGTTTATTCCTTGTCTTGTGCCTGTTTATACTTTACGCTATTCATGTCATGTTTCTAGCCACTTCTCGTGCATATCTCATATCATGTTTCTTGCCTGGTCTCCCTTTCCCTTGCTGTGTTATGTCTGCTATATTAACCCTTTGCTTAGCTTCCATTCTCCCAGCCTGCAGCATCCTGCTCGTGATCCATGTGATATGCTTCATGCCTGCTCCAGGGTGCCTGCAGGATTCGTTTTGTTTTGGACAACATCTGCTGCCATATCAGGGCGCTGGTGTTTGGCTGCACTACCTAGGTGTTCCACGCCTGGGCGAGTGTGGTCACCCTGCAACCAGGCCCTGCCCCAGACTCCACTGCTGCATCGTGACTCCTGCATACTACATCGGGCGCGCTGGGTCCTATCGGTCATCAGCTTGGACCCAGTCCGTGACACATTTAGACTCTTAACTAGATTGTAAGAGCTTGGAAGAGGAGAGGAGTGTCTTCTTATTCCTTGGTACCAGTTGTTATTGTTTGCGATTTTAAAATATTCTACTGACTCTGTTGTAACAACGCTATAGAATTTGGTAGGATTGTAAAGTAAATGTAATACAATATCATTTAGTGTACTCACACAAATTATATGTTGTTTTTTAAGGGCAAAAGATCTTCCTTCATATACCATATATTTTAATCATATCATTAATAATCTATTTTAAAAAACCCAAAACATTTTGTGAAAATAATATTTGACATATGTTTGGAAATATCATTTTTTTCATGTCATTCTGCGCCCATGTCCTATTCAGGACATCTTTGAAGCCAGCCAATTCAATTTACCCCAATCAAACCGTGTATTTTCAAAAACTAGACACCCCAGAGTATTTCGAATGGTGGTATTTTAACATGTCCCATGCTATATTTCTACCACCAGGCTATTTCAACATTACACAAAAGAATTGACTACCACAAACTTTAAAAAAGACTGATGGTAGTCTTAGTGCATGGGAAGTAGACGTGTGCATTAGGATTCGAACAGAGTTGGGTTTTTTTAACTAAAATTGCCCATTACATACTTTTGTACGAATCTCAGATAACAAGGAAGGTAAAATTTATGAAATCTCGTTAAGTTTTGTTTATTCTTTTGTCTGCTATAGATGAGTCATCTCTCCCTATTCCCAGATGTTACTTTTTCTGGGGTCAGGCAGGCTTAAGCGAGGTTTGATTAGCATTTTATGGCAGCATTTCCAGAAAATGTGGTCAAGGTTCAAAAGAGTACACATTCAGAGTCCAATAAATCTATCAGGTGCTGCTTATAAAGTATTAGCAAATGCAAACTGCCCAGGAAACAAAAGAAAAAAAGGCTATAGTTAACCATTGCAATGCCAGACATATCTATATTTAAAAAAAAAAAACTCTCAGATCACTCTACAACTGAACTTATTAATAATATCTTAACTAAAACACCAACTTATAATAGAGTGGTGCAAAGATGAGAAAAAGAAAAATAAACATGGAAGAGTGTACCACAGATCCACCCACTCAATAAAATAAATAATCTTTATTACATTAAATAAAAGCATAAATCTCAGACGTTCTGTGAATGTCAAGTTTCTTCTGCTGGGAGGCAAATATCACATATCCACCACCCTTATACATAATCCATAACCCAAGAGGATTAATCAGAGGGAGGAAGAATTTTAGAAAATATTTCTCATAAATTCTTAAGAGACAAGAAGCGTCTGTTATGGCTGTTATGGCGAGTTGGCCAAATAAGCAGAAATATTTGAATATTCCAAGCGTTTTGTGATTGACTGAACCCTCTATTCTGTTTTGTCTCCTCTTATATAACCTTTTTATTTTTTATCTTAAATAGAAAATAGGCATACACTAATAATATTAGGGCCAAATAATGGATATCCAGTATAATCTAATTGAAAGTTCTAATACCTACATATTAAAGAAGTAGTCAGTCTTGACCAAAAAGGACATATAAAATGATGCAATGATTATTTGGATGAATAACCACTTATTTATCAGAATAAAGAATGTCCAACTTAAGTGTTGCTCAGTAGCTGAGGCCTAACCTGTAGTCAGAATTCTAACTTCCAGAATTTTGAGTAATGTTGCCTTAAATAAGTGATAGAAAAAAACAAACAGCCATTATTCTTCTAGAATGTTCAACATTTGAATACATTCGTCACTGAAATGACATGTGAAAATATATAGGATTACATGTAAATAAAAAGACACATAAAAGTCCAAAAAGGCAAAACAACTGTTAGAATCCTAACATAAATAATAAATATAAAACATAACTTTTAATAGTAAGTTCCTATACAACAGTTAATTGTAAAAGTCCACTGGTGAGTGTGTATAACTAATGAATCATATAACTAACTATATAAGGGCTAAACCATGTGTAACTAGTGATAAATTGTTCAAATATAAAAGGGAATGGGATTCTAGAATTAAAGAGGTCAGGTGACTCATAAAAAGTGGTGCTGTTAGGCGGACACGCCATCCCTAGGGGAGGGGAGAGCATTCCTGCTGCAGCTAGACCACTTGTGTAAGTTCAGTCCGGTGGGTAAAAGGTTTTCATTAAGTGTAGCCATAATTATGCAAATTGAAACCACACTTAATGTGGGACAGTCACTCCAACACTGAATTAGGGCACGCTGTATTCAGTGTTGCTTGAATTTTATTTATTTTATATTTTGAAAAAATGTAATGATAGTTTTTTGACAGTACTTAAACACCAAGAAAATTAGATCTAGACACTTACCACATCTTAAGGTAAGTTGTAAAATATGACAATATGAGTGTAATATGAGTGTTCAATGATTAGTTAGATATAAGAATGTACATTTTCTCCTGTGATTGTTTATTTTATTAATGCATTAAAAAAATAAGTATAGTTCATTTTTCTATTTGATAACGATATTGAGTTGTATGAAATTTATATATCATATTAAGTATGCTCATGAATACTTACAATACTTAAGAAAAGCATGGATTTGTTGGCATCTTATTTCAGTTTATTTCCTACCTAATCTAATGGGAATTTTCAAAAATCTAGCATAACTTTGACATTGTTTCTTGTTGTACTATAGGGAGTTACCCTGATCATCTTACATCTCTTTTGGCTCATTTTTTTATTCAAACACAACCATGTTACTTTGAGTTTCCTAACAACAAATCGGTTAGCATGTCTATGTAATTGTGTTTTGGATCCAAATACTATGTTTAGGTCAATATTCAGTATTAATTTAGATCCTGGTAAGTGACGCGTGACAATATATTACGTTTCTTGTACAAGTTGAATAGGTTTAAGATTGTTTTCTGTCCACCTCTTCTTAGACATTTGACTATTCTATTCTTTTTCTGTTTCAAACTTTGTTTATCTTACAAACACAGAGGATAGATAGATAGATAGATAGATAGATAGATAGATAGATCAGAATTGCATTAACACGTTAAGTGAGTGTGATCTTGAAAACAATAACGTTAGAATGTTTTTTTAAGTTAACACAATCTTCCCTCTGAATAACTAAAAGCAGTTAACACGAGTAACTACTTTTATCATGTCGCATCAATGGGTTCATTAGTTTTCAGTGATAACTTCAAATTATTCTTGTACATCATCACAATACTGTTCCATTAAGAAAAATGCAGCAGATATTGCTTTTGAAAAATGTTTGTTAACTAGCCTTAACGTATCTGTGTGTGGATACACATTTTTTTTCAAATTCTAAATAGTCATCTTCCACAGAAGCCCAACACAACCCCTGCTTTTCTCATAAAATGAACCAAACAATAATGGGGCGCAGATACATATAAGGAAAGAAACAAATAAAACTGATCTTGTCTCATTGCCATGTATTTTCTTATATAGATACTTCCGTATATGAGTCATCTTACGTCGTTCGTTTACGTCATCACGTAAACGAGCGTCATTCCGTCATCACGTCGTCCACTTCCGCACATGAATTATCTCGCGTAGTTCATCTACATCATTGCACCATCCACCTTCATTATCTCACCATCTATTTGGATTTGTGTTATTTTTCCGTTTTCGGTGCGTAACCCCGCACAATTGCGAGTGATCCTTATTCTACATTTTCTTTTCCGTTGTCGCACGTCTCCCTTTTCATGTGAATTAAAGTTTATTTTCATGTGTATTTCTTCTTTGCAACAATAGAGATATAAAAAAGGATGTTCCATATATATAATATATTGTCGGATTCTGTGTATCGATTGTGTATCAACAAATCCTCGTGGATCGCTCTATTTGAGAGGATACAACCATCTCAGAGGTGGAGAAAAAAACGGTTAGGATTAATTGGACAGGTAAGTGAAATTAATGTTTTGATTAACCGGAGTGGACAAAAGGTACAGAAAGAAAACGCAAAGAAGGAAAATATCCACCAAAAGAAATTATATGTGAAATAGTTTTTTTAAAGTGAAATAGGTGAAAAAAACCTTACATTATATGAGAAATAGTTTTTATATGTGAAATAGTTTTTATAAAGTGAAATAGGTGAAAAAACCTAAACTATAATAAAATATCTATATTTAGAGGAGTTATTTAGTGAATGTGTCTCCTTATATAAATATATAAATAACCTAAATAAGAATAAGCTATAAATATAGCTTAAGACATCGAAGGTTGTGTTGATGAAACAAAAAAAGTAGTGATTAAACCTCCTAAATATTAATATGTGTCATATATATGTATGTTTAAGCTATGGATATGTGTTCTGAAGTTCTTATGTATTATTTCACGCTTTTCTCATAAAATGTAATTTCTTACTTTAAATAAATTACACATTTTATACCATGGCTTTTTCATAAATAAGTAAATCACAAGCAATGAACAGATTTAGACTTCAACCGAAGACATCAACTTTCTTGTTTTCTTTGTGTATGCACTGGATGTATCTCTGATTATATCACATTCTTAATCGGGTGTAAAGGTCTGAATAAGGCTTTCTCAAGATTTGGAGGATAGGTGTTTGCCTGATCTCCTACTTGTTTGTTACATGGTAAGGTTTACAAAAGAGCCATCACTTAAGGGTTATACTTTAATTTATAAAAGTAGCACACATTCTAACTGGCAAAGCAAGGTTGGACCTTGTGAAACATCTAGAAAATAGTGATAGTGATCTTAAATGCTTAGAAGACAAAAAAAAAAACAGACAAAAAGAAAAAATATGTAGTATGGTATATCAAAAACAGAACTGGTATATATTGATAAATATAGGAGAGAGCCTTATACTTTTCAGGGCATTCACTTTTATGATTTGTTTCTCTGCAGTGCAGCTTATAAGTGTCCCCGCCAATGCGAATGGCCTCGCCAATGCAAATATAATTAGCTCTCTCCAAATAATTACAAGGAAGATAGCAGGAGGTTAAAAAGGTACAAGTATCTTTAATCGACAAATAAAATATTCCAACTCACATTAAAAAAGTCCTTAAGACGTCCCATAGTTTAGTAGAGCTGCTACAGTTCCAATTTTGTGTATTGCATATAGTGGACTTCCGGGTCTACTGTTCCGCCACTCCTGTTGTCGTCAACATGCACAGTCTTCCGTTGATACCGTTTTCTATATGATTTTTATAAACATAACGTTTGATTGACATGGCCATACACTTACAGACACAAACATTTGTTCTCCAGCTCCTCCTCTCACAGGCACCAAAAACCTCAAGGCCCAACCCAGGGACTCCCATATGCTGACACACACTCAATATAATAATACACGCTGACACTATATACTCTAAACACCATACAGTAACAGGATAATATCATACACACATGGCATTTTTCGTCCATACAACTATGGCTCACTGGATTTTGTCTTTTTCAGACGATTTTCTGTAATCCCTAGAGATGGTTCTACATGAAAATCCCGGTACATTAGCAGTTTCACCAAGAACCATACCACGTTCAAAGTCACTTAAATCCCCTTTCTTCCCCATTCTGTTGCTCGGTTTGAACTTCAGCAGTTCTTCATGCTTAAATGCATTGAGTTGCCACCATGTGATTGGCTGATTAGTTATTTGTGTTAACGAGCAATTGAACAGGTTTACCTAATAACGTGGCCAGTGAGTGTATATACAGTGTAAGCCAGTGTGTGAGTATTTATGTGTCAGTGTGTATAATATACAGAACTGTGTAAAAGTTTTTGGGGAGGTGTGAAAAAACTGTACTGTAAGAAATATAGCGCAGCAGATAATAGACACATCATGCTTATTTCCCTTCGGAATCAGAAGATGTTCAGCAGTGCCATAAACTCGGTATTGGCAGAAAACAGTGGGAACCTGGTACACCTATTTACTGTCTGGAGAAGTCTGGTGAGAAGTGGTCAATAAGCCATATCTCTGACAAGGAAACAAGACAAAGCGATTATTCACAAAAACACAGGAACTGGGGTGCAGAAAAATGGCAGCAGGTGCTCTGGAATTATGACCCAACATTTTTTTTAATATTTTTTTGTAGCATGAGGCAGTTTGTTTGCTGAAGGGCTGGAGAGCGGAAACAGTGAGGAGTGATGGAGGTTCTTTGGGGGGGCTGCATTTCTGCAAATGGAGTTGTGAATTAATTGCGGGAAGATACGTATCCATCATGCAATACAATCACAGAGCCATCTATTTGGCCCTAAATGTGTTCTGCACCATGACAACAACCACAAATATACAGCCAAACTTATTAAGAACTATCTTCAGCAAAAAAGAATAAGTAGTCGTGAATGTGATGGTGTGGCCTCCACAGAGCCATTTCACACTGCTCCCTCTCCTTTCCGTTCTCCCTCTATCACGTTGCAAAGCTCTGTCCTCACCTCTAGCTCTCCCTCTGTGTGAGCTGCCACATTGCTGCCTCCTTACTACTGTGGGGTCACATGATGCATGTTACATGTCCCTGCTGGGCTTCTGAATGATTTTATTTCACTAATATTTGTACTATTTGTACTATTGTGCACCAGAATACTTTGAGGTTTACCTTTAAAAGAAAACAGGGTTGCACTTTTTTATTACAACCTAGTACCACAGATTAAATTTTTAAAGTCTGCCTGGTTTTCATTCAAGGGATGTTCATATAACTCAGCTCCTTCTGTTACAAAAATTCATGTTGTTTCATATCAAGAGATAAAAAAAGGAAATACAAATCAGCACTTTCTCAATATAGTTTTTTTATTACATCTTACATGTATTAAAATATCTGCTGTAGCAGCTGCATCTAAGAGAACATGAGGATACAGTACATTATTTTTATGTACTGACATTGCATTATCACAAATAAAAATTAACTGAACATAAAAAATAAAAAGGCTGCAAGAGCCAACTATTTTGAGTCTTAAAGCGTAGACATATTTAGTGAGTCATCGTGTTTTTAGATCCATATTAATCAAAACCTTGCAATTAGGCCTTTTTAATTGTTCATCCAAGAATAGGTCACAGATTATGTGGTATTTATGTGTCATAGAAGTGAAAACAGATTTCTCTGAAATAGATGTTTCTTTTCTCTAATTAGCAACTGTTTATGGAAAAAGGCTACATAATTTTTGATATAGTAAGAATATATTTCTAATCTATACTTAGTGCTATGGAAACAAATATTATTCATCTTTTTAAACCATTTTAAATTTTGTGCAGAACTGAGGTTCATTTTTATTGCACATTTTAAACACAGCGGTTTGGTAATGAGGCATAAAACGTATTAACAATTGTTTACTGACATTGTAACTATTGATCATTATTACATGTCAAAGTTGTAGCATGTACATAAATATATATATAAGCACCCACAATTTACATTAGCTCTCTTATTACAGTTGCTTTTTCTGACAGTAAATCATTTGCCGACTCATCTCAATTAAAATTCAAGGTCAAGAATAAGGTAAAGATAGAGTTAGTGACATTGACTTAGTAATAATGCTAAAGTTTTTAAAATGTGTATTTAGATTAACAAAATTAACAAATGTATCTCCTTGTAAAAAAACAACTTTACAACCAAATATGATAGGTATACCAATTAAGATCAGCATTTAGCATATTTTTCCATATGAGCAGCCACTATCTAAGCACATGGGTTGAGATTTGTTTCATAAAAATAAAAAAATTAAAACGTTTCAGGGCAATAACTTAACTTGTAATCAGAAGAAGGGGCGCATGTACATAGGGTAGGGTAGTTCTACTTCAAATTCTCCTGAAGAGGCTGGGACGAACCGGCGAAACGCGTTGCGAGACTTTTGGACATTATTTATCAACTTCTCTTACTTGTACTGGGCTCGTTTGCATAACTCTTGTGTTGTGCCTCCATGTCCTGTAAGT
This sequence comes from Spea multiplicata, assembly GCA_009364415.1. Lineage (NCBI taxonomy): Eukaryota > Metazoa > Chordata > Amphibia > Anura > Pelobatidae > Spea > Spea multiplicata. The sequence continues at coordinate 14,106 of VKOC01021115.1, read as the reverse complement.
GTTTTTAGTATTTTAATTATATGAAGCTGGAAGATATTGCACTACTGTTGCTTTTACTTTTATAGATTTCAAGACATTATATTAAAGACAACTTTTTACAACAATTGAAGAGCTTGATATCAATCTACTCTTGTGAGTGCAATCTAAGTTTCTCTAGTCTGCTTTTCTCAACTTATTACACTATTGTGGTATTTGTTTTTGTTTTCTCCCTGTGTACATGCACCCCTTCTTCTGATTACATTTGAATTTGGAGTATTTGGAGGAATACTCGGATTGGGTGCTGCAGTGCAATATTGGGGGAGTATTATGTATATTATGTATATTTTATTTTACTTTTTCACCTTTTTACAAGCACATATATCACGTGTTAAGGAATAACTTAACTTTACAGGTGATATAAATGCTGGAAGTGCTACAAATGTCCTGTAAGACAATCTAAAAAACATGTTATGTCTGGGCCACGCACAAGCAAAATAACCAGCCCTGGAAAATCTCCAATAGCCTCTAATTGAAAAATAGCTCTTAACACTTTCAGTATTGTGTAGCATTGACATTTCCCAATGCCTTGTCAAACAAAACACAAAGCAATGAACACTCAACCTCATGTCACCCCCTAGCATATGCAAGTCACATATTGTTTAGTTTTGGAGGTTTTGGATTATTGACTTGTAATTTTATGAACAGTGCTAGATTAATACCCTTGGGGCCCCTAGGGAGCCTGGATGCACACACATTCAAACTTCAAAAAAGAGGGGTCATAAAATGCGACCATGCTGTGTACACCACCTTGATAAAGTAGCGCACTGGTAGATTAACCATTAACAATTGAAGATAGAATAGAGAAAAGAGAAGATAAAAGACGAAGAAGAAAATGCAGAAGAAGATGCGGAAGTTTTTGGAAGAAGCGGAAGTGGTCAGCAGAGAAGGTAGGGAAACAGTTATAGAAACAGTGAACAAGAATGGGAGTGTGAGACAGTGAGTGACAGTGTGAGTAAGACTGAATGTGGGCACCAGGCAATGAATTTTGTTCCCAAATTAAAAATTTGCCAAAAACAAACCTAAAAATTCGTCTGAATCATTTTGGACTATTTGCACGTGTCTATTAGTCATAGTTCTAATCAGTAAAGTAAAGCAGTATAAAGGAGAAACTGGACTGTCGAGATCTGAAATACCCTTAGGTAAATACAAGTTATTCGTTGCCCAAAACCAAATGTGGCAAAAGCAAAACGGAAATGTTCATCGAGGGGCCACTGAAATTTAGTGCTGAGATTACCAGGCCCAGGATCTCATTTTTTTTCTCTTGTGCACTACACTCGAGTAGTGTGTTTCCTTATAAGAATTCTCTTATTGTATATATGACTGCTGCTGGGAATGAGGTACCCTGCATTATGCCATCTTAGATTGCCTCTATGGATGAAGTTCTAACATCCCACAGCCTAGCACTGACTGCAACACCATGGTCCCAGACCCTTAGAAATTACGTTTTAACTCTTTCCAGACTCAACTGACCAATGTTTATTACTTTGTTTCTTGTTTGTTTTGTAATTTCTTTAGATCATTGTTTTTTCCTTTTACAGGTTCTCTGTAATTCATGTTTAGATTTAACAGGGCTGGCAGTAATCATGCCTAGTGAAACTGAACCCAATTACAAATTAACTTGATTTTTAGTAACTAAGGGGACAACTACTTCTTCACATAGGGCTAGATGGGGCTGGATAGCTTTTTACTTTTATACATTAAATCATCATTTAAAAACTGCATTTTGTAGTTACTTGAATTTCCTTTGTCTAATATTAAAATTATTTGTGATGATTGGAAACACTTAACTGTGACAAATAAATGGAAAAATAGAAAAAACAGGGACAAATAGCAGTCCATCCTTTTGTTTCAATGTTTAATAGGCCCTGCTCAGTAACAAGAGAGCAGTCTTGGTTAAATATGGAGGAAATTAAATATTGATAGGAAAGAAAAGGCATCTATGGCTTCCAGCCAGCCTAAGCCTGGATGAAGACATGGTGCCATTTTCTTCTGGCACAAGCACTGGTGTCAGGCAGAAAGTGTTACCTAAGCAAAAGGTAAGCAGGCAAAACCAGCTGGCTCCTCTGGACAACAGGGTGTCAATGGTGAGAGTGGACACAATGATGCCGTGGCTACTGTGGTACGCAAATAGAGAGGCAGTGAAGCTAATTGTAGATGGTTTCCATTTTGGTTTTAGCATTTGTTTTCAGGAGAAGTTAAGAGCTTTATTACAAAAAAAAAAAAAAGTTTAATAGTTGTGATAGATATTTAGACACACAGTTCACACTGTGGGCTGGGTTAAGGAACCAGGACCAGCAGCTAGGCTCAGATTTTTCCCAGGTCTAGGTCAGATGGTTGGTTTGTAGAATCTTGCACTGTGTCAGACACCACTAGGTGTCTGTGTTCCGTTTAAGAGAAGGAGCCCAACATGCAGGACAACCGGAGGAACGGAGAAGCAAAACAGGTAAAGTTTCAGACTCACTTTACTAGCTAATAGTCCAGGGTCAGAATCAAGCACAGGTACAGGCATAGGCACCGGTTCAGGTACAGGTACAGGCACAGGTGTAGGTAACGGTACAGTTGCAGGCACAGTCACGGGTAGAGGCGCAGGCACAAGTGCAGGTAACGGTACAGGCACAGGTATAGGCACAGGTTCAGGCCCAGGTACAGGCACAAAATAGGGCCAGGAGCACAGCACTTTTGACGTTATGTAGCACACAGAGCGCAGAAGAAGGACAGATGGCAGAAGAAGGAGGTGCCGGAGTGGCGTGCAGAAGTGCCGCCCCTCTCTTGGAACCCCACACCGCACCGTCGCCATCTTTCCCAGCTCCCCGTGGTGACACAGGGGGTGAAGAAACAGCCGACCGAGACGACGCCAGGACCTGGGATCCGGTAGCAGGCCGGCTCCGACCCCGCGTGCCGGTACATGCATGACACACTGTGAGGTGGCCTGGCATATTAACAGGGTGTTTTGCTTATACTCATTGGGTGTAAAGATACGTACAGCAGGCCGGTATGTAACCTGATTAAGGTGGATCAAGTGTGATATTCTGAGGTTCTCTAACTATGCTTTTTGTGCGGTTCATGTAGAAAATATTACATTTTAGTAACACAATTGTTTGAGCACTATCAATTCGATCACATTTTTTTTATATTGTGTGAGTACATGAAAAACACTCTGGAGATTGCTTGCTTTAATCAAAATGACAGGCAGACCTTATTTTGCGTATAATGATCCTGAGCAGTATATCAACCTGCTACTACTAAGCATGGAATTGTCATACTTATCCCAATTAAATTATAGCTGTCCAAATACTTAATAAGGTAATTAAATAATCAAATATTACTAGATTGCTTTACGTATATGATGATTCATTATCTAGTTAATTAGTCCCACTATTTAATCACATTATTTTGTGTCACTTGATATTTGATATACCGATACAAATAAAGTTTCATTACATTATGTGAGACTAGGTTTTTCTACATCACTATATCAATGCTAGCACCATTTATATATATACTAAGTCACAATAATGGTATTATTTGTCTTACATAAATAATTCTTTTCTGTCTTCAGTTAGCTCTTTCAAATCTTCAGCTTACTAAGCAAGACAAAAATACTTTTAATCTGTTCAATATAATCTTATTAAATTCAGGCTAAAAATATAGATTCATTGACTCCAATAACTATTAATGCTAACAGCACAGGATGGTTAAAACTACTTATTTGGGAAGTGGGGTGTCGTTTGTACATTACGCCCACAATCCATACTCCTAATGAAGCTAATTAAGTAGCTGTGTTAGGGCCCCATTGGTCCAATGGGTCACCTAATGGATGACGTGGAGACCTATGCTAGTGTGACACAGATTCCTAATAAAATTATATAATGTATGACTCCTAATTATTTCTTTCTGATAAACGTTCTGCATAAATATTGTATTACATATGGTTAATAGTATGCATAATAATTAGACATGTGCACGAGGACTAAAATAACAAACTTATTATTTATTTTGTTTCCCTTTTGGGGCTTACAAAATAAATGTTTTTTACTTTTTTTCCTAATGGAGTTAATCAAGCTGCCTGTGTACATTCCTGCAGAGTATCTAATTACAAGTTAATGGGCTAGTGGTCACTCTGCATAGTCCCCCCTCACTGGTCCTTTTCCTAGTATAACCCTTAATACCATGCGTTCCTTTATGTGTCTTGTAATTGATTCTGTGTCCCCCTCTTTCCCTTCTTATTAACCCTGTGAAGAAACCCAATCAGAATGCTTATCTATGGTAAGGTCCTTTTATTGTCTTTGTCTGTTCTTAAAGGCCAGTGTTACCTGAATAAAGTTTGTGTTTTCACTGCTTCATTGCCAGTTTTCGACTGGTGTACTCTGCTGTGTGTTTGGTGGTATGAAGAATTTTCCCAGAGGAGCATAATTACTCCGAGGATGAGACCGGGTACCCAACTTGTAGCCAGGTACTAGCAAGAGGAAGACGGCAACGATGACCATGGATAGAGTGGTCACACTGGTTCCTGTTACATTTTCTTTTCCTCATTTTGAGGGATCCTTTTACACATTTCTGTTGTATGGTGATTTAAATTTTTAAAGTGATCTGCGGTAGAATCAGTATATTTATCTCTGGCATTGAAATGGTTAACTAAAACAATTATTCAGAGCCTTTTATTTTATTTTCGTTTGTTTTCATTTCTTTTGTTAAATATTTACACTTATTGAAAACTAAGAACAGTCCATGTTGCTCCATACGGATGAAGTAATTAAAGCCAGCTTTACCTCTGGGCAATCTTATCACTAAACAGAGGCAAAGATTAAACAGGTCTAAAAAGTCATCAGCAGCAGCTAGTGATGGATTACAGCACCAAGTCTTTTTCTTCAGAAATATGCCCTAGCAGTTCACTAGGTGTTGATAATTATACCTGATATATACAGAATGTATCAAAAGAAGAGATATTCAAAGTAAATGCTGTTAAGTACCTGCATACACAGAGCCACAGATCCTAACACAGGAATTGATGTTTGACTAATTTTGGCATCAAACTGAATACCACGACCGTTCCTTCCTGTTTCTATTAGTTTAAAGTTTAGTCTAGTTTCCTATGATCGTTGTCCTCTGATGGTCGCCTATACTTATAGTGCTTCCTCGGTGCTTGAACTCGGCTTGTTTCCTCGTTTACATTGATTCTCCAGTATCCCAACCTCAGCTTGTTACCCATTGATCCTGTCTCCTGGTATTCTGACCCCAGCTTGTTTGACCACGTGACTGGTACCCTTCGGTTCTACCTAACTTCGTTGTCTCCGACCTTGCTGTGCGTGACAAATGCTAGATTAAAAAAAAAATAGAAATCAAACATGAATCCCAGACAAGTGAATAATATTCCAACTCTAATAATTGACATAAAGCAAAAAACAAAAGTATGTTATAGATTCATTGAATGCCCTTGTGACTAAAAATTCTACATGTTCAAAACTACAAAATGCAATACTTGTGGCAAATTGGGCCATTTACAAATACTTAGCAAATCAAGATTTCCTCAAAATATACCAAGACAGATTATATTGTGCTTAAAGCACAGTGACAGAGATTTCCCATGGTAAAAAAAAAAAAAAACATTTCCTAATGTCAAACTTGATTTCTTACTTAAAAGGGGCAAACACCAGAAAGACAAGATTAAGTTTTGTGAAAGTAGGTTTGCTCCCACATGTGATTTTGCTAATGACATCAAGCATGGTATCATAAATTACATCATTAATGGATGATTCAGCGGCCAATGGAACGGAACGGAATGGGATGACGTAACGCAGCCTGACGTGCTACGTTCCAGGAGGCGGGGTGACTGCCTTCCCCTCTGAACGGTGGCTCCCGGCAGGACGCCGTGCTAACGGGCTATTCCACCCACAAATGCCGCAGACGCCATAGATGCGGCATACGCCTCCGACAACCTCCTACCTCTTCCTTGCTGAGCTGGTCCTCGTCCGTGCTGGTTTCTCATCTATGTCAATCCTCGCTGTCCCGGTTCCTGCTGAGTTGCTGAGGTGACGTCTTCCTCTCTGGTACCTCTCTCTGGTTCCTGTTTCCAGGGCTCTGACCATCTAATCTGTTGGCGACTTTGTGACGTGGGTGAGTCCAACTGGGACTGGGACTGGGTCTGGGGCACGTTCCTCTTTTCTGCCCATTGGAGAAGAACTGATAAGATCAGATGGAGGGACAAATATTTTTCTAAGGTTTTTGATTCATCTTTAGAAAATAAAAAAGAGGTGTTGTTATAGACTTTTCATGTAGATAAAAAGTAGAGACCAAATTTATTGATCAGGACTTTGATGGACGGTCCCTGATTTGGGTCGTAACATTAAACGCCGAGAAATACACTTTGGTAAATGTTTACCGTCCCAACACAGAGCCAATTGGTGCTCTTTCTAAATTATTAGATAAAGTTGAGAAGGTTAACAGGGCGTTCTTTTGATTGCTGGAGATTTCAATTGTATCCAAGATTTAGAATTAGACAAAAAAGTGGCCCCCCATAAGTCTCTCCATAGGAATTTAATAAGAAACTGAAGAGTTTTTAAAAATATCATTCAGAGAGCAAATCTCTATGATATTTGGAGATTCTAGAATAGACTTGATTTTTGGAGAACAGTCTCTGATACCATTAACTAAACACATTTCTATCAAAGACAACATATGGTCTGACCACAGCTTGCTGATTTTACAATTGAAAGATAAGATAGTCAGACCTAGTAAATTCCCTTGGCGTTTAGCTGATTTTTTACTTTATTCTAAGGATAATAAAGAATACATCTCTTAGTTGACAAATTTCTTCTTCTTAGAAAATAAGCCAGGAGATACAACTTTGTCTAACAGATGGAATGCTTATTAAAATAAAATCCTCTTAAAATATAGCAAATTTGTCAAATGAGCACACTAAACAAATAGGAGATATCCATAAATCTATTAACCAAATCGAATTGGAGAGAACCTTAAAAAGTATGGAAAAAATGAGAATTAGTTTTTATCATGAAAATAACAGATCAGATAAATTAATGACTAACCAACTTAAAAGAAATCGGGCCAACAATAAAATAGATAAGATAGTAAGTGGAAATAAAGTTTATAGAACGCCAGATGAGATCGCAGAAGCTTTCTAAGATTACTATAAGAAACTATACTCTTTACCTGAAAACCCTACGGAAGAAAATAGAATGGAATATCTATGTGAAACCGATATTCCAACTCTCTCTGAGAAACAGAGGTATAATTTAAACAGACCTATAGAGAAAATAGACTTAATTAGATCTATAGACAACTTAGTGCAATACAACTCCGGGGCCTGATGGGTTTACAAATTTTTCTATAAAGTTTTTAAATCTGATATAACAGACTATATCCTAGACACTTTTGGAGAGATTTCCCAGACAGGTCCCCAACGAAATTTTTCTATAAAGTTTTTAAATCTGATATAACAGACTATATCCTAAACACTTTTGGAGAGATTTCCCAGACAGGTCCCCAATGAAATGCTACAAGCTAATATTATACCTATATTGAAACAAGATAAATCCCCAGAACAAGTTACAAACTATAGACCAATCTCGTTGATTAATGTGGATGTCAAACTATATTCATCTATTCTGGCAGAAAGGCCCTCAATTATATTGTTCCTATAGACCAGATTGGTTTTGTTCCAGGAAGAGACTCTAATAATAATATCAGACGCTTAATAGATAAATTAGATTATGCGGAAACAAATAATCTCTCTCTGGTGACTTTGCCACTTGACGCAAAAAAGGCGTTCGATAGAGTTGGTTGGAATTATATGAGTAGAGTACTGATTTCATAACAGATTGGCTCCACGGTGCAATTATGGCATTACATTCTGCTCCAACTGCTAGAGTAGTAGGAACCAATATATGCTCGAATTGGTTCAATTTCAAAATGGAACCAGTCAGGGATGCCCTCTTTCTCCTATCTTATACATCTTATCTATTCGCTACCAACATCAGAAATAACAAAAATATTAAGGGGCTTCATTTGAGAAATGGGGATTTAAAGATAGCTCTATATGCAGATGACGTTATAGTCACCTTGACAAATCCGCTGGTTTCCATGGAACCTTTTATGCAAGAAGTTAATAGATATAGCTATGTCTCCAATTATAAATTACATTGGAACAAGACTGTTGCTCATTATATTAATATTGACAAACAAAAAGCAGAAATAATTCAACAACATTTCCAAATTACAGAAGCTAGTGGAGATTATACATATTTTTTGGTATTAAAATTCCTAGATAAATTAACACAATTATGGAGATTAACATCTTACAATTGCTAAAACAAACCAACAAACATCTTAAAGAGTGGAAACACCTTGAATTCCCATGGCTATATCTCTTTCGCATGATACCGCTGACCATCCCTCCTAGCTGGTTAGCAATACACCAAAAAAATTTTCAAAATTTTGTTTGGAAGGGTAGTAGACCAAGGATTAGCAAAAATATATTAAGCCTTAAAACTCCTAAGGGAGGAGCGGGCTTCCCGTTGATAAAACAATACTATGAGGCTAGCCTATTGCTACATATAGCTAAGACTCAATCAGATATTTAGTTAGAACAAGGATGGTTTAAATTTGAATCTGAGGCCTGTGAGACGAAGAACTTAAATTCCATTATATGGCAGATAAAATTTTCTGAAACAATTAAGATTGTTAAAGAGAAAAACATGATCCTTGGTAAAATAACCCCAGCATGGTACGCAATAAGGAATAAGATTGGTCTAAAGGATAAACTAATTAAATCTTTGAAAATACAATTACTGGAATCTGTAATTGAAGATCTTACACTCAGAGTGGGAACAAGCTGGAATCATTTTTTTGGATGACTTAATAATAGAGGGGAAGATTATACCCTTTACTACTCTAAATCTACAATATAACCTTCCTAATAGAAACATTTTCAAATATTTTAGGGTAAAAACTGTTTAAAAAACCACTTGGATTCCTCTGAGGGAGAACTGAAAGATGAAATCTCTAAAATATTTCAAAAACCCGATACTAAAAAGGACATATGCTAAATGTGTCGAATGTATTACCTTAAAAGATTCCCCATTCCGCATCAAATGTTAATATTTCGAAGTGGGAAAAAGACTTGAATTCTTCGATATCATTAGAAGAATGGCATCTATCAATTATCAAACTTACAAAGTGGGTTCATGATTTATCTTTAGTAGAAACACCTTAGCCTGGATGTTTTCTCTTACAAATAATACTTGTTGGCGCTGTGAGGAATCTTGTGGCTCATACCTTCATATTTGGTGAGGTTGCAAAAAACTGCTAAAATTTTGGAATAGAGTTATAGAATTTCTGAAGACTGTAGCTAACATTAGCATACTTAGAACCCCTATGTCCCAACCAAAAACGGCAATCCATAGCTGTGTGGCAGTAAAAAAAAATATTGCTAGAGAGTGGAAACAAAATGGAGATTTTGAATGGATTAAATTTTAAAAACAATTAGAATACCAACTCAAAATGAAATTAGGGGTCTGCAGGAACAATTCCATATCACCAAAAAAAAAAACAGATTTGAGAAAGCTGTTTGACTATGATATCATTTAAAGTATTCAGATCTTTTTCTTTATATATAGGCTGAGGTACTTCTCTCCCGAGAGAGAGAATGTTTTATTACCACTGAGTAAGATAGTATTTATTTTCTTTTCCTTTTCCATCATTGTAATTTGTATTTGTCTTTCTACTACAAGGGTATGGAGAAGATGTTGGGTCAAATGTTGATTCGCCGTAAGATCAAGACCTTTATACATTATATATTTTATATGTTATTTTGTATATTTGGGGTCATTCCCCTTAAAATACCTGGGTATGTGGAATTTTATAGGTCTATTTATGTATATGTATGTTTGTTATTTTGATTTGTTTATGGAGGATGCTCCCTCCGGTCAGGGTATTATGGCTCACAGTCTACCAGCTGAAGATTGGTGCCCTAGGACAAGTTTGTAATTCATATGAAACTTTACTGTATTTACCAGCACTAACATATGTAGAGTTGCACCACCTATTTGAATACATAAAAAATAAAAAGCTGTATATTTATTGCAGAAAAGCATATGCCGTAATTTACTACAATTAAATTATATTTACTCTCAATAATGGTTTGTATAGTGATGTCATTAAAAAAAAAAGTAAGCAGTAAATTTAAACTGTTGAATATAATCATATATTTATGACTGATATATCAAGAATTCAAACTAATTTGTTTAGGAAAACAATATTTTACAGTAATCTTTTTTTTTTAAAGCTAGAAGTTATTTAGATAACTGTAACATTTAGAAAGTTTCCTATTGTGAAGAAAAATAAAAACGTGGATATTTTTTTATTAATTTCCTACACTGTTGGTTGTCATATCGGAAATACACCATTGGATTCCTTCAATTAAAAGCATGTTTTCAAAGTCAAAGGCAGGTGAAGGAATGGCTTTCCTGGCAGGGCAGTTTATTGAGAGAATACACAATCTGTTTGATTAACTGATAAGGATGTGATCCCACCTGCTAAGAAGTAATGTATTTTGAAACTTTCTTTTCCTTGTAGCTCAGCCCCTACTTTGAAGGGATCAGTACTTAAAGTTCATCTCAGTTGTACTATGACTGAATGCCTCACAAAAGGATTGAGTTACTAACAGCGATTCTGCATCGTCAATGAAAAACGATCTCATGCTGTTAGCACAGTGATAGCATAAGTAAGCCCCACCTGTGAGTTCATGCAATGGCTTTTCAGTAAAAACTGTACGCTTTTTTCCTTAATGTGTATCAATCTTTCCCAAAGACATATCTTTTTGAATGTAAAATCTGCTCCTGCATTGCACAAAAACACTAAACTTAGCCCTGCCATTATATAGGATGTCAAATTAAAAGAACATTATTTTCAGAATGTGTGTATTCAATCTGTATTTTTGCAGCATTGTATAAGTTAATTGTTAGGCATAAAACAGTTTTAATGCAAATAAGATTTCCAGTAAATAGAATTTTACCAAAAAAAGCATTTACAAATGAGCAAAAAAGGAGTACTGCTGCCAATTCTTTACCCAGCTCAACTCAAGCACACAGACATGGACAGCTTGATGTACTCAATGTAGAAGAATGATGTTTGGAGCCCAGCAGAAAGGATATTCACACTCCATTCCAAGTCTAACCAACTGCACCTTGCTCTCACCCCATGCACACATACAGCTATGTGATTTATTTCTATGGACAAATTCCATCAATCCTATTTACCCAAATACTTCTCCCGATGTATATCCTGTGTTTAAACTCTTCATAATATTAGACCTCAGGCGTTAGTCCATTCAATCATACCCTTATTATCACAGATTGTTCCTGGTTGTTCAGGTTTTAAGCATGTTAAGATCAACCTATCATCTTAATACTCATTATTGCTCTTTCAGTTTAAAAAATACGTGTAAATATTATATATATATATATATTATATATATATATATATATATTATATATATAATATTAGAACATGGCATGTGATAGCTGAATACACCTATGAGGTACAGGAATGGAGATTCCAAATGTATTATGAGACAAAGGTTGGGACCCATAGCAACAAATCATTAAAAATATGTCAAGTACGAGTCAGATATCTGTCAGGAGACACAAGAAGGATCTCTGGCATGGCTTTAATTACCCTTTCTAAATTCAATCTCATACACTTACTTGTATATTCCTAGATCATTATCTGTTTTATTCTACCATTCTGTTCACATTTCTCGTGATATCCACTCTTTCATCTCTACGTCTTATACCTTCCCTTCCAGAGCATTTTGACATTTGTTCACCATATTTGATTTATGTGTCAATAGATCTACACACAACTTTATGTAGGGGAAGATTAACTGTTAATCTTAACTGTGACATGAATTGATTCCCTATGCAGAATAGCTCAAACATACTGTGCTATTCTCTATGGGGTAGTAGTTAATTTAACTCTTTAGAATATATTTCTTATGCCCTGTGTTTAGAGAGGGGGGTTCATGGAAACACTTTGTGTAGCACAGGCAATTTGTTAAGAAAATGACATGACTTGACATCACTTAACAATATTACTCATCCATAGGAACCAATTTTGAACATTCTATATATAAATATATATTTTTTCTTTTTTATATATATTTTTTTTCAGTATATTTACTTTTGTTAAAGTTACAAAAATTATTAGATGGGGGTTTTGTGCTTAGGATATAGGATGTCAGTTGAAAATCTTTTTTTATCTTTTTTTAATTGATTAAAAGAATATTCTGTTTAAAATTCAAGATAGCTAGTGCTATTGATGCATGAAACATTTTAAAAGATCCATGATGAGAGAAGTAATGGCCCTGGTAAAACATGTAAAATGTATGTAGATTACTTTATTCCGATGAAAGCTTCACTTTTTTCTGTACTTTGAGCAATTATCAGCTTCAAAGATTTCCTTGTAGTAAAAAATGAATGTTAGATGTAGGAAGCTATTTGAGATACAGTCTTGGTTTTAGGTCACTCTTACCAAGGTCACAACGTATAAACACACTACTGTAACACCAATCTGCATGAACTCTGCATTTTTGTCAACACTTCATTCTAGGCAAAGGAGGGCTGACAACTTTTGGCTAAAGGGAGAAGGCCCAGACAGGTGACCTAATAATCTAACAACCTATAATTCATTTCAGAGACAAAGTGCACACTGTGCACTATCCAGTCATGTCCAAGTAATGCAGTCAATGGTTTCAGTGCTGACTGGGGCCCTCATACCTGTCCACCCCCAACCGATGTATGTAAAAACAGTTTTGAGGAATATTCCCAACTGCCCACAAAGGACATTGACATGTTACCGATACCAGAGCATATGCATGTCTTTGAAATGTAATGTTCTTGAACCTTTAAAAGTCAAGTAGACTGTAATATAAAAAATATAAATATCATTACATTTTTCAGTGCAGCCCCAAAAATCCTCTCATTTATGATGTGTTTAAGTAAGCCTTAAGAAAACCATTCATTACCACAGATTTTCTCCCTTCTATGTAGAACCCACTTCCCATAAGCTCTTTGAAAATACAGCTTTCTACAGCTCATCACTCTTCAATCTAGTAACAAATACCTATTCATAGAATGTTGGAAAAGATCTCAATTGGACAATTTAATCAAAAGAAAAATCTAAAAAGTCTAATCAAATGCACTTTGTTCTCACTCTATGTACAAATTACACCTATGTGATTTACTTTCATGGACTCATTTTACCAGAGCTAGCTAAATCATCGTCCTATTTACTTAAATTCCTAATCCGATGTGTATCCTGTACTTTGATTTTAACTATTCATAATATCACCTCAGCATTGGTCTATTCAATCCACATACATCTTAGATGACTGCACACACTGGCATAACTACAGGTCGCAGTTGTGACCAGGCCCATGCTTCTAGGGGGCCTGGTGCGACCCCTGTGACCCCTTCTTCCTGTCTCCCCGTACCGGTATAAAATTGTTCATAAAGGGCCCTTCTGCACCGATCCAGGCCGGAAGGGCCCTTTCTAAACTATGTTGAACCAGCACAGGGAGACAGAAGCGTATCCGAGCAGCCAAAAAGAAAGCTACAGGAGCAGTAAGAGGTAAGCAGGAGGTGGGATGTATGTATATGTGTACGTGCACTTGTGTGTGTTTGATCATGGATGTGTACTTGTGTGTGTTTGAGCATGGATGCGTATGTGTGTGTGTGTGTGTGTGTGAGCATGGATGTGTACGTGTGTGTGAGCATGGATGTGTACGTTGTGAATGTTGGAAAGTAGCAAGTGGCAAAGAAGATACACAATTAACACAATTAAAACATTACATACTAGCAAGGGATTATTCAAACAACACTGGCACCAGACTATTCTCACACATTCAACAATTGCTTCTATACAACAGAAGTTAAGGGATTATTTAAATAACACAATGAAATATACCGTATTTGCTCGATTATAAGACGACCCCGATTATAAAATGACCCCCCAAAATCAAAATATTAATTTAGGAAAAAAACAAAAAGCCTG